>CM023103.1:46805420-46873554 GCA_013103745.1 Gardenia jasminoides | reverse complement strand
AATTACGTATTGTTGTTCTCCCGAGGGAATCCTCCCCTCGACCCATCAAGCAGCTGCCCGTGATTAAATATCGCTTTTACAAGATCCCTCCAAACGCTGATGTCCCGCTCATCCGCAAGGCAGCCCCGACAAGGAACCTCATCGAAGACATCCTATCAAGTCGGTTCGAACCTCGACCATCACTTGTGAAAGCAACCCCTAGTCCTTACTCACGCCTCACCGATCTCGACCTCTAGTAGCTCGAATTGCGCCTCTAACTCTCGAATTCCAGTCTTAACGTAGTTCATGACATCCGCCGCACGTTATTCTTCAAGATCCCTATTGGCATCGAAAACTCCTCGACGTCATCAATGGAAGCAATCCCACCGCATTGTATGTGAGTATCTCCTTCTACATGCGCATTCAAGTTTCCCGACGTGTAAATGTGTCGGGTCCCATCATCCCCACTCACTCTATATCGAACAGGCTCTGCCGGGTGGCTGCTGACCATTGCATCCTGGGTCTCATAGCTCCCAAGTACCACTACCGCCATACTCTACAAACACCCAACTTAAGTTAGAAATTTCAAAATTTCAACTTTTTACTATATCAAACTTAAAGTACAAGAAACCATTCTAGAACTTTTACTATTTTCCCCTTTGATCCTCTCTCTCTAACCTAGGCTCGACACCACCGCGGACACCACTCTCTACAATCCAGAGGGAGCATGGGTCACCGCCTAACTCTCGTAAGGACTCACATTAAAAGATACTAACTTAAACGAGTAAAATCTCCAATCATAGTAACATTAATATTAAAATTGTATAAAGAAAATCTAATTTGAATTACAGCTATCCACTCAAAATACTTAAATTCCTCGAGCCAGATTTTAATACATTTCCATAATTCTAAAATATACATCACCAAAAGAATATACAAAATATTTCTCCAAATTCGAGATAAAATAAAGGACAAGTACTAGCCCCATTTAGGTTTCCGGATTCTCGCCACCCGTAAGGAAAAACAGTGGAACGGGTGAGCTAAAGCTCTGAATTTCCAAAAGGCATGCACATACATAAATGGTAAACCACATAATTAAAACAATTATATATCACAAAGACACACATAGATAATGGAGCTCTCAAGAGCTCAATCCACAGTTCACTTAACATTTTGAATCTAGCCGACTTTCAATCCAAGTAGACTAATTCTTCACGCCAAACCCAACCACCAAACTCCCCATCGCACGCCAAACACTTAAACATTTAAGCACTTAACTACCAAGGACGAGCCAAGTAGTTATATAACACTTTTCATCTCCACTTTCAAATACAAGCACACACATATTCACCAACTCTACTTAGAAGGGAGCAATAAAGTATACCTCCCTTGCAGCGGTTCAGCAATTCAAGTTTTAACTTAAGCACGAACAAGTCACACAACACATTCACGCACTAACTTCATAAAATAAAGCAATAAACATGCATTGGAAACTCACCGATAAAGTGCTGGTCGGAATCCAAATTTTGGCCAAGTGGAATCAACACTCTAAAATAATGAAAAGAGAGTAAAATAAGTTTTCCTAGTTCACCGCCAAATTTCATTCAAAGAAAGTAAACTCGATAACTTCCCATTTGAGCTGAAAACTTTGAAAAATCATAACTTGAGTTATACAAATCAAAATTTCACAAATTTGGTCGCTGGAAACCCTTTAAAGTTCTAAACTTTGTAGAAGGCACCCGCTAAAATTCTTGGTGAAAATTGCCCAGATTTTTGTTCAACGAAGTACGTAAAGAGATACAGAGACAGACACATCAGGCTGGCCAACCAGGCTACTTGAAAATTCTCCATAAATTACAGAAAATTAGTTAGCCTTTAAATTCATACACAATATAGTACTACATAAGAAGTTTCAACAGCCACTGACAGAACTCAATCCCACACTCGAGCATGAAGTTATAACAGTTCAAAAAGAGGGGTTCAAATTTTGAAATTTTGGTTTCTAGTTTGACATGGCATAATTCACAGCTTCTGTTTGAGTGGCTGAATCTTAGTCAAAAATTACCAAATTTGGTACACTAACACTTACATATAGGCTAAGTTACCAAAATTCAGCCAAAAAATTTGAATGGGAAGGTAGTTTTCTATGTGCCCAAAGTTTGCTCATTGAAACTTCTCAAACCAGGAAAGTTGAATTCCTCTTCTTCTATTCTTTCATAAACATCATATGCTAGTGCCATTTGACCTAAATTTCGACCCTAAGCTGGAATTAGTCTTCCTTAACCTAATGATGATCAAAATGGTCACCACTTTCATCAAGAATTATCACATCCCATAAAATCGGGCAGCATATGCTGCCTTTATTTTCCAGTTTTTCCTTATTCCAACTAACCATCAACTTTACTCAATTCTTAGGAATTTGTAGGAGGTTTAACAGATTAACCCCTCACATTCAAGCCTCACTATCAACTTTAAACTTGCCAAAATTTGCAGCCACAAAATTAGATGAAAACAGAAATTTCTTCCTTATTTTTTCTTCCTTCATCAACCGTTCTTCTTGAGGTTTTGTCCAAAGTCCAACAACAATTTTCAACTCAAATTCATACAATGCATCAATAATCATGCTAGAACTCTAATTATCACAAGTGTGGGAGTCCAAGAGCCCACTCATACAACCAAAAAATCAAGAAAGACAATTTAGTGGAATTAATCACCCAAAATTAAAAACTAACACATGAATCCATTTCACCAACAAATGTCAAGGTTCTAACAACCTCTAACTCCCAAACCTATCATCATGCTTAAAATGGAATTTAAGAGACAAAAGTTCAAGCTCTAGTTTCACCTCTTCCAAGAAACAAGCAAAAGTTCACCAAGGAATGCTAGACTAAAGCCCAAGTGCACCTACCCAAGCTTCTCCACCAAGTTCAAGTTCAAGCAAGGATTAATGGAGGTTGTGAGTGGTTTGGAGGGAATTTGAGGGAAGAAAATTGCTGAAAATTTAGGGGAAGAAGGGAAGGGGAGTTCGGGTGAGAGAGAGAGGATGAAGCAAATTTGAGCAATTTTTTTTTAAAGAGTAAATGGAAAGGAAGACAAGACACAAGTCTTGTCTTATGCCCCAAAAGTCCAACCTTGAATAGTAACCTTAATTAGCTATTTGGGGAAATTTAATTGTTCTCATTTGGCTTGAGATTAAGTAAGTAACTCATTAGGAGTGGGGAAAGAAAAGAAAAATTTTAAGTGAATTGAGGAAATTAGTTGGAAAGAAAATAGTAGTTAGTTAAAATTCTAGATTTGAAAAGGTTAATCTAATTTTAATCAAGGTTTCAAAACTCTATTATAATCACTCATTTTAATTCACCCTAGTCATCAAATTTCATTTCTAACCTTCGGGTGATCATCCTTACATTCCAATGCCACATCACCCACCGAATTTTGCCTCCTCAGAAACGATTTTTCATTTTCAACCACTTAATACAAAAATAGCAACCCGACATGGTAAATGACAAGTCAAAATTTTCAAGAAAATATAAGTAAAATAAAATTGAGTCACCCAAAATAAAATAAATAAATAAATAAACCAATGAATAGATAAATTTAAATTTCCATTCAAATTTTCTCAAAAATATGCTTAAGAACGGCCTTAAAATACTCAAACAAATTAAAGGCAATATTAGCAATATTTAAAATAATAAATATTTACAATATTAAAATAAATTTTGAGGCCCTCACACTTTGGGCCCATGTTTACTACAACAATACTACTAGTGTCATGTTTTCTTCTTTGTGCATTGAGGAAAAATATATATACAAATGGTCAATCGACAACTCCTCACATCCATGTTAAAATTTGGACACATGACCTTTATTTCAGAATTGTGTCTCTGCTTTTCATATCTCACTGGTCATGCAAAAGGGGATGATGTATATGGGATTTTGAATTTTAATTAGAATTATGTTTCATACTTTGTTTTTGATTTATTTAAAAGTAAAAATACAATATGCATGACCTCTTAGCTTCATGTTGTAGTTTGCATGACCCTTATATTTATTCACGAAGTTGTACTTTTGCTATAAGTTGATAACTATATATTTATGTTATACTGAATGGCTCGCTCACATATTACAATTAGATGACAAAGGTGAATTCATAATATCTCGGTTCCGGTACAATGGTCAGAGCTCGTGCTTATCTTTGTAATGTGGCATCATCTTCTAATGTTGTATTTGATAAAAAAAGGCATCAATTAACAAGTACTAAGGAAAAATAGTTGAAAGAATGCTTTATATGTTTAGACTAGTTAAAGAAAGTGACATCACCTGTAAAATGAACTTCATGGATAGATGCACTCTTTGGCTTGTGTGTGTGAGATGGTAAGAGATGTTGGTGGTTTAAATGACACCAATTTTATGAGTTTGGAGGTAATTGTTGCAGTGTTTTAATATACATTAGCTCATCACAAAAAAAATTAAAATAGAACAATATCACATAAATTTTAAGAAGTGGAGAAATTGTGAGTCGTAACTTCAATTCATGTTCTTAGCTATGCTCAAATTGCATTATTGCTATTGCTTAAGACCCTCAACTCATTGACAATGATTGTAATGATAAGAGATGAGATGTTTTCAGTATTCATACTTTATATTTGAAATTTCTTTAACCCCTAAGTACTAGTTTCATTTGAATTTAAGTAGCATTTTTCTTCTTTTGGTTTGTATTGTAGAATTGTCAGGTGCTCTAGATGGTACAATGATTAAAGTTACACCACCTAAAGAAGAAAAATCAAGATATCGAACAAGAAAATCAGATCTTGCAATGCATGTGTTAGGGCGCTTGTGCAACCACATGCAATTCATCTATATCTTCCTCGGTTGGAGCTCCTCTGGCTGATGACCTGATGGTGTCTTCACGAAATGCTATATCTAGGCCTAATGGACTAAAAAGTCCCACAAGGTAATAATGACATATTTAGGTTTACTTAGGTGCTTAGTTAAATAATTTAATCTAACTTGTACATATCTCAATCAAGGTTGTTATTATTTGATTGATGGTGGATATTGTAATTGTGAGGGATTTCTTGCTCCTTATTAGGGGCAACGATATCATCTCAACCAATTTGAAGGACATCGACCAGAAACTGCAGAGGAATTTTTCAATATGAAACACTCTAAAGCAAGAAATGTTATAGAAATGTGCTTTGGACTACTCAAGGGAAAATGGAAGATTCTTGCATCCCCGTCATTTTTTTTTCTATTCGAACCCAAGGTCGAATCATCTTAGCTTGCTGTCTCTTACATAACTTAATAAGGAGGCAATCACCAATAGATGAACTAGATGAATCAATGAATACAGAGGAAGATGGCCTTGATGAAAAGGTGATACTAAAGACTGTGAGACTGAATACATAACCACTATACAAGCTACTGATCATTGGATCAATTTCAAAAATAACTTGGCACAACAAATGTATAATGAGTGGAGATCAGGCCTTAAATAAACGATCGGATGTCTTAAATATTTTATTTTCTATATTTACTCAATTATCATGTACTTTAAGATTGTTTTCATTTAAATTAAGCATTGACAGCTATTATTTGTGTGCTTCAAATGTATTTTACCTCTATTTGCTTTCTATATATGTATTTTACCTTATTCCTGTTTTATTTTTTTATCCTGTGCTATTCGGGATTGCATATTAATATCGATGGATATTGATGAGTCATAACAAACTGAAAAGCTAGAGGTAGAGGAAGAAACAAATGTTTTTGGACCCATGATGAATCAAAGGTGTTGATTGAAGCATTACAAGAACTTGCTTGTGATCCCATGTGGAAGGTCTCCATTGTGTGTTCAAGAACAATTATATGGTTGAGTTACATAAGAGGATTTTAATTGAGATGCCAACCTTTACTCAATGGGTTTCTCCTCATATGACTCAGTTGAAATGGTTGAAAGGCAAATATCATACAATTATAGAAATCTGAAAGAAAGTGGCTACAAATGGAATGATATTGAACATATAATACAATGTGAGAGGCAATGGTATGATGATTGGGTCCAGGTAAATATGTCAATTCATATTCCTAATGATTGCAGGTGGTTCAAAGCTTTTTTTTTTGTTAATATATAAAATTAGTTTTGACGTTAGATTATAAACATTTGCAGAAACATAGAGAGGCAAAAGGTACTTGGGACTTGAGTTTCCTTTAACTTGAATGATCTAGAAATTGTGTATGGAAGGGATAGAGCCACTGGTCAATCAGGTTGAAGGATTTATTGATACCATTCACAACATGGAAGGGAGGTAGAGGGTGGAAATACCAATGCAATGGATGCCACTAATGAAGTTGTGGAAAAAATTCAACAACACAAACTACTCAAACAAATGCAGCAAGTACAAGTACCTCATGAAAACAAAAACATGCACCAATAGCTGGAAATGAGCCAAAAAAAAATGAAGTCTAACCATCTCTTGAAGCACAACTTGTAGGGTTACTAAGCGGTTTACTTCATGTGTTGTTGGTCTTACTAGCCATTTTGCTACTATCACAAATGTAATGGCAAATGAAGATTCCTGTGAGCAGCTAGCATCTTCGAGAAGGAACACAATAGTTGAAGAGCTTTACAAACTTGGGCTTCTACAACCGATGTTTTCAAAGCTGTCATATATCCTCCTAATGAAGAATCAAGCTTAATATATTTTCTTAGTTTCCAAGTGATGCAAAGTATGCATACATAGTTAACCTTTTTTCTCCTTCTAATTATTAAAAGTAAATTATTGCATCTAGTTTTTGTTTATTAAAGAGCCAGTACCATCAAGGAATGGTCATTTGTGATGGCGTTGATACTTTTGGATTTAGAAGCTATTATGCTATCTTGGAATATGTTGATCAGATAGCTTTTGTATGTTGATCGAATAGCTTATTTGGAATTATTAGACCTTTTATCAATACTTTTGAATATCTGAGTTTTCAAGATTTTATAACTTTTGGTTTTGTAAACTAAACAATCTAGTGCTTCCTACTAGATTTTTTTTTATATATTATTGTACGGTCTTTATGTATTATAAAAGACTTGATTAAAGATAAAATATATTAATGATTGCAGCATAAATTTAATGTATAAATCTTGTTTTGTTTAATGTTGGATAGGAAAATAGTTGTTCAATTGGTTTTCCATTTCCATTGATGATTGTGAATAAACCAAACAAGAAAATCAATAATCATTCATAGGGATATAATATGGATGTACATCTTCAACCTCGGGATCCTTTAGCCAACATTGCTAGTCTGATGACAAGGGCGAGATCCAAGAGGGTGAAGGAAGTTTTTCAAGCTTTGATCATTCATCATGGCAACAAGGAGCAAGCTAAGTTTGAAGGTTTGGTGAACCATGAAATCATCTTGCTCACTTATAACGCGTTTGAAGTGAAGGGAATGATCTTGAATCGTGCAGGCGCATGTATAACCGCAAGTCTTCCATGGCATATTCTTTCGTGTGATTATTTAAGATGCCTTCACGCTTTACAACTACAAGTCTTCTGGTTGCATATTTACCGTGTCGATTCATTAGACGCATGCTTATGATCGCAAGTCTTCTGGTTGCATTCCTAGTTTCATTAGGGTTTTTAGTCTTTTTAACAATTTCAAGTAGTATTGGGGTTTGTCTTGTAACTTAAAAATAGCCACTCTTGTGACTATTTTTTGGGGACTTTTGGACAAATACAAGCGGAGAAGGTTTTTCCTTCAAGTTCTCAATTGAACTTCTCTTGAATTCTTGAGTTCTTTAACTTGAGTTTTCTTTTAGACTTTATCGATTAGATTTGTTCCCTAATCATGGTGTCTAATCTTCCATCTATATTTGCTTGAGGTTGCTGATTGCCATCGTGTATCAGAGGTCTTGAGTCCACGTGAACAAACCTAGATCAATTTCTGTTGAAGAGAAAATGTCCAAACTCTGATAAAACGTTGTTGAGAGGTTCTAGGAGGTTCTACCCCTAGGGTTGCTCATCAGTTGGTATTAGAACATCAGGTTGATTCTCTTTCAATTGAATTGTTCATATCCTTTTTATTTGTTGAATTTTCTTCCGTATTATCCAAGTCAAAAAAAAATTTCTGTAGCATACTGTTCATCATACTGTTCACTCTACTGTTCATCATTACTATTCATGCTACTGTTCATCAAGAAATTTTTTTTTTTCTTGTTTCTATTCTTGCTAGGGTTTTCTAGTTTGTGATTTGTTCTGTGTCGTCGACTCCTTTATTTCTTGATTCTTGATTCTTGTTTTCAATACCTTTCATTGTTCTTCATCTTCTTGAAAATCAAAAGTGATTCTTGAAGTTCTTGAGTATCAGGTGGATTGGGTCCAAAATTTCTTCTGTTTGATCTTAAATTTGTTACACAAGAAATCTGAAATATTGTTATTGGGAAGTTGCCAAAATCAAAATCAAAGAAAATATCCCCAAATCTTGATTGGAAAAGATTTCCCAAAACTGTTTTGATTGGGTCTTTCCATATTTGAAAAAAAAAAGAAGAAGAAGAAGAAGAGACGGATCGAGTGTGAACACACCTGTTCACGTCTAAAACCTTCATTTTACATCTTTGTTCGAAAATTGCATCCGAGAAAGAGGTACAATTCTAGGGTTTTCTAAGATTTATAAATTTCTGCATTGTGTCTTGTTTGTTTGTCAATTTTTATTCAATTCTTGAATTCGAGTATACAGGAATAAGCAAACTCTTTGGAGACCGGTGAATTAAGTAACTATTGCACATCTAGAGTCACTACTCCAGTGCTCCGAAATTGTGTCTTTTATTCTTTGGGTCTTTTTGAATATTCGGGTTATAAATTCTTGAATTTCAAGAGTTAAGTTCCTTTAAGAACTTTATGAAGGAAATTTGAGAGTGAGTGTTCCTTTAAATTGTGAGGAATACTAGAGCTCGCGAGGTAGACTAGGATATTACCTAACTTTCTTTGCAGGATTCTCAAATATGTCGAAAGAGGAATAAACACCTGAACCTGAGGTTTCTAATAAACTATTGCTCCAAGCTTCGCGCCAACAAGCAGAAAGACATGAGTTTGTCATGTCACAATTGACAAATAGGTTGGCTGCACTTGAAATGAGGAGTACGCATAACACATAGACCCGGGATGATAATGACACAGATGATGAGGGTTATCATTGCAACACATCCGTGTGTCAAAGGGGAGCAAGAGAAGGTCGTAACAGATCTAAGAAACGGATGACAACCTTGGTTCCATTAAGACCAAAATGCCTTCTTTTCATGGGAAGAATGACCCCGAGGCTTATTTGGATTGGGTACGAAAAGTGGAGCAAGTTTTTGAAATTCACAGCTATTCAGAGGAAAATAAGGTAAAATTGGCCGCTGTAGAATTTCAAGACTATGCGTCTATATGGTGGGAACAAGTATGTGCTACAAGAAGGAGAAATAGGGATCCACCAATAGACACCTGGGCTGAGATGAAACAAGTGATGAGGAAACGATTTGTGCCATTCCACTACACTACGGAATTGTACAACCGTCTCCAATGACTCACTCAGGGGTCTAATACTGTGGATGAGTACCACAAACAGATGGAGATAGCCATGATCAGGGCTAACCTCCAGGAAGACCCGGAAGCGACCATGGCCAGATTCTTAAATGGATTGAATCCGGAGATAAGGAAGAAGGTTGACCTCTAAGACCACTACGAGATTCAACACATGGTATCATATGCTGAAAAGGTGGAAAGACAACTGGTGTCCACCAAAGCATCTAGTGGACGAGCCAATACAACCCCTACACCTCCTTGGAAAAGAAGCCAATGTCAGACACCAAATACTTGTCCAAGGCAAGGTAATAGGGAAAGGGACAGCAGACAAGCCTCCTATTCTAGTGCCATAACTTCCAAACCGGCACCAAGGCAGAACTTCACCAAGCCAAACGCACCTCCTAGTGCATCGCGGAACACCCCAAAGCAATGTTTCAAATGTAAGGGAGTTGGCCACCTAATGGCTCAATGCCCCAATAGGAGCATTATGTATATGACTGAGGATGGTATATGGCTAAGTGAGGATGAGGAGGAGTACGCGGACATGCCGCCATTGATGGAGGATGACCCAAAGGAGGATGAAGAGGTAGTGGAAGTTGAAGAAGAGCCAGTTGCACGAGCTATGGTGACCATGAGGGTGCTAAACGCACAGGCTCAGGATGATGATCTCCAACACACCTACATCTTCCATACATGATGCAAAATTGGAGATGAGGTATGCCTTATGATCATTGATAGCGGATCTTGTACAAACTGTGTGGCTGCTGATTTTGTTGAGGAAAACCATATTCCATGGACTTGCCACCTAAGTCATATCGATTAACTTGGTTGAATGATGGTGGGAAAGTCAAGGTCACAAAGCAGGCGTTGATCTCTTTTTCCATTGGTAGATACAAGGACCAGGTATTATGTGATGTAATACCTATGCAAGCAAGTCATGTCTTGCTAGGGCGTCCTTGGGAGTATGATCGACAAGCGGACCATATTGGACTTACTAATAAGTACATGTTCACTATGGATAAGTTTAAGATCACACTTTCACCCTTGACACCTATGCAGCTATATGAGGAGCAACTTCACTTGAAAAGAGAAAGAGAGAAAAGGCAACTGAGTGATCAAAGGAAAAAACCTAATGAGAGATAGAATGACTCGAAAAAGAAAGAAGAAAGTGAGTCAAAAGAAAAGAAAATTTTGAGAGAAACAAAAGAGAGGGTCAATTCGAGAGAGAAAGGCAAAGAAAAATTGAATGGAGCGCTAAAAAAGAAAAGAAGTTTCTATGCAAGTGTACATGAGGTAGATAGGGCTTTAAATGCACAAAGTCTTCTCATAGTACTCATGTACAGATAAGCTGATTATTACTCTTTTTACATACTTGGCATAACAGATTCTCTCCCTAGTGCAATCTACTCTCTTTTGCAAGAATTTCAAGATGTGTTTCCGGAGGAACTACCCAAGGGATTGCCTCCCATTCGAGGTATTGAACATCAAATCGACTTTGTTCCTGAAGCAATCTTACCAAATCGACCAACCTATAGAGCCAATCTTGAGGAGACAAAGGAAATACAACGGCAAATCGATTCCCTCCTTGAGAAAAATCAGGTGCGTGAGTCTCTTAGTCCCTGTGCTGTACCAGTTATTCTTGTACCCAAGAAAGAGGGAACTTGGAGAATGTGTACTGATTGTCGTGTAATTAATAAAATAACTATTAAATATTATCATCCTATCCCTAGGTTAGATGATATGTTAGAAGAATTGCATGGGGCAATTATCTTTACAAAGATTGATCTTAGGTCAGGTTATCATCAAATAAGAATAAAAGAGGGAGACGAATGGAAAACAGCCTTTAAAACAAAGTATGGTCTCTATGAGTGGCTTGTGATGCCTTTTGGCTTAATAAACGCTCCTAGTACTTTTATGCGATTGATGAATCATGTTTTAAGGCATTTTCTTGGAAAACTCATTGTTGTCTATTTTGATGATATTTTAATCTACAGCAAGTCCTTAGAAGAGCATGTTGAACATCTGAGATTAGTTCTAAGTGCCTTGCGTGAAAATCAACTTTTTGCTAATGTTGACAAATGTATTTTTTGCGCTAATGAAGTTAATTTTCTTGGTTATATTGTGAGTGCTAATGGTATAAGTGTTGATCCAGCAAAAGTCAAGGCCATTCTAGAGTGGCCTACCCCAACAAATGTATCTCAGATAAGGTCCTTTCATGGTCTTGCAAGTTTCTATAGGAGATTTGTTAAAGATTTTAGTACAATTGCTGCACCTTTGAATGAGATTGTTAAAAAGAATGTTGGTTTTCAATGGGGAAAAGAGCAAGAAAAATCATTTTCTAAGCTTAAGGAGTTGTTAACCTCTGCACCTATTCTTGCTTTACCTAACTTTGACTTAACTTTCGAAGTAGAATGTGATGAAAGTGGTATAGGGATCGGGGCTATTTTGACCCAAAATAACCGAACCTTACCCTACTTTAGTGAAAAGTTAAGTGGGGGAGCTCTTAACTACCCTACCTATGACAAAGAACTCTATGCAGTAGTACGTGCTCTTGAGGTATGGCAGCATTACCTCATGCCTAAGGAATTTGTAATTCATACCGATCATGAGTCTATTAAATTCCTTAAGGGTCAAGGTAAGTTGCATAAGAGACATGCTAAGTGGATTGCTTTTATTGATTCTTTGCCTTATATTATCAAGTATAAGACAGGGAAGGATAATGTGGTAGCTGATGCATTGTCTAGGAGATACACTTGATCACACACATGAGCACCAAATTACTTGGTTTTGAGCACATTAAGGATTTGTATGAAAATGATGCCGACTTTTCTAATGTGTTTAAAGCTTGTGAGCATGCTACATTTCATAAGTTTTATCAGCATGATGGGTTCTTATTCAAGGAAAATCGCCTATGTATTCCCAAATGTTCACTTAGAGAATTGCTTGTGAGGAAAGCTCATGGGGGCGGTTTAATGGGACATTTTGGCATTAATAAGACACTTGACATCTTGCATGAACATTTTTATTGGCCTAAGATGAGGCATGATGTTGCTAATATCTGTGACAAGTGTTTGAAGTGCAAACAGGCCAAGTCAAGGAGTCTTCCACATGGACTGTACACGCCACTACCTGTACCGCATGCACCTTGGATGGATTTGTCAATGGACTTTGTCCTTGGTCTTCCAAGATCGTCACGAGGTATGGATAGTATATTTGTTGTAGTAGATAGGTTTTCTAAGATGGCGCATTTCATACCTTGTAGGGAAGCCAGCGATGCGCGCCATATTGCTGACCTATTCTTTCGTGAAGTTGTTCGACTTCGTGGAGTGCCACGCACAATCGTGAGTGACAGGGATGTCAAATTCCTAAGTTACTTTTGGAAGTCACTCTGGGGTAAGTTGGGTACTAAATTGCTGTTCTCAACCTCTAGTCATCCTCAAATGGATGGTCAAACGGGGGTAACGAATCGTACCCTTGGTTCTTTACTTGGAGCAATAATTCGTCGTAATTTGAGAAGGTGGGAAGAGTGCTTACCTATCACAGAATTTGCTTTTAATCACACTACTAATTCCACTACTGGACATTCACCCTTTGAGATTGTGCATAGGTTTCAACCGCTAACACCTTTAGATCTTTCACCTATTCCTGTTAATGAGTATTTGAGTGCAGATGGTGTTAAGAAGGCTGAAGTTGTTAGGAGTATGCATGAATGCATCCGTGCACAAATCGAGAAGTGGAATAAGCAATATGCTAAGCATGCCAATAAGGGACGGAAGCACGTTGTATTTGAACCCGGTGATTGGGTTTGGGTGCATATGAGCAAGGAAAGGTTTCCCGCCTCGAGGAGAACTAAACTACACCCGCGAGAAGATGGCCCATTTCGTGTGCTTCAACGCATCAACGACAATGCCTACAAATTGGAACTTCCAAGTGAGTATGGCATTAGTGCTTCTTTTAATGTGTCTGACCTTTCTCCTTTTGATTTTGATACAGATTTTGAAGATTCGAGGACGAATCCTTTCGAGGAGAGAGGGAATGATGAGGACACAAGTAGGGATGTACATCTTCAACCTTGGGATCCTTTAGCCAACATTGCTGGTCCGATGACAAGGGCGAGATCCAAGAGGGTGAAGGAAGCTTTACAAGCTTTGATCATTCATCATGGCAACAAGGAGCAAGCTAAGTTTGAAGGTTTGGTGAACCATGAAGTCACCTTGCTCACTTGTACGTTTGAAGTGAAGGAATGATCTTGATTGCCGTGAGCACGCCTTACAACTGCAAGTCTTCTGATGGCATATTTACTGTGACAGAATTAAGACGTGGGTACGCTTTACAACTGCAAGTCTTCTGGTCGCATATTTACTGTGTCAGATTTAAGACGTGGGCACGTCTTACGATTGCAAGTCTTCTGGTCGCATTCCTAGTTTCATTAGGGTTTTTAGTCTTTTTAATAATTTCAAGTAGTATTAGGGTTTGTCTTGTAAGGCTTACAAATAGCCACTCTTGTGACTATTTTTGGGGACTTTTGGACAAATACAAACGTGAGGATATTTCCTTCAAGTTCTCGATTGAACTTCTTTTGAATTCTTGAGTTCTTTAACTTGAGTTTTCTTTTAGACTTTATCGATTAGATTTGTTCCTTGATCATGGTATCTAATCTTCCATCTATATTTGCTTGAGGTTGCTGATTGCCGTCATGTATCAAAGGTCTTGAGTCCATGTGAACAAACCTAGATCAATTTCCGTTGAAGAGAAAAGGTCCAAACTCTGATAAAACGTTGTTGAGAGGTTCTAAGAGGGTCTACCCCTAGGGTTGCTCATCACATTCCCATTGCTTTCCCCAAACCAAACATCTGAAAAGGAATACTATAAATTTATTCCGATTGAAGAGTTTCTGATAGTGATTGTCATTGCCATTCCGATGTGGCAACCAAACGGGTACTAAGTATGTAAGCAAAACGAACTATTTCCGTAGGAAAGAAAAAGGACTCATGGAACATAAGAAAAAAGGATTGCAAGCCAAACAAACTCCCAAATTTCTTCCAAACTTGGAGTTGAATCAACTAACGTTGTATTTGACAAAATTGAAGTCTAAAAACTAAATGCTGAAATCTAAAGTCTGAATCCATCAAGTGATTAAATTGTTATGTATAAATCTAATATATTTGAATGTATATCACATTAAATGATAAGTGAATAGCTTATCATTTAGTTTTTGAGAGCAAGTTTTGTCTAAAAAATTTAGAGCCACTTAATTAATTCAGACATTCTTTTTTTGGTTGTCAAACATGTCTGAATATATTAAGATCTGAATGCACTAAATGTAAGTGCTGAATTAGATTATCAAATAAGACCTATATGTTTCTCCTAATTGTTAGTGATACAAACCATTTGTATAAAGAAGGGCTCACTTATTGCTCGTGCTAAGTATCCCAACTCTAGTTGACTCAACGGATTTTATAATTTTCACTATTTAACCATCTCTAAACTACAATTAAATGCTCACCCGAACAATGAAGAGCACTTACAAGTGAGCCTCATATTCTCCAAGGTTTTACTCCTCTTCAATGAGAAATCTCACAAAAGCAAGAACTTTTCCCATATCTATATAATATTCAAGATATTTCTACCCAAAAATCACTCTTAAAAGATGTATCTCTTGTAGGCAAAAGTCTTCCTTCATCTCATACTTAGAAGTATTAATAGGTACTGAAAATTTACCCTGAAAGGCTCTCCAGTACTCAAAAACTAGCTCCAAAAATCTACAAGTTAGAACTATCGAATGTCCGGTGGTTTGTCGAATGTCTAATATGAGCGTTCATTGAAGTTGTCAAATGTCCAATGGTTTTATTGTGCATCTGATATTAGTCTTGAGAGGTTTCTTTGGTAAAGTTTTTGAACAGCCAATCGATGCCTTTCACATTCCTTAGGAGTCCAAAGAGTTTGGTTACTTGTTTTGAATTTGTTAGACAATCAATACTTTTGTCAGACATCTGATACCCTACTTCTTCTTCTATCGGACATCCTGTATTCCATTATGCATTTGATATATAGGGACAACGCAATTTTTCTTCTTCGTTCCATTTCTTTTTTTTCCCCAATGAACCAAGTACTTGTTCTAACAAATTTTTTATTTAAAATCATTTGTCCAATTTATCATTTTATTTTGTTAATCATCAAAACTAAGTATTGATCATCTAGATCTTCAGGTTCTATACATATGATATAAGACGAGCTAAAATATATGATAAAGAAATTAAAGATGGATAAATGTCATGACTTTGGACAAATAATTGGTACTAGTAGATGAGAACCACATTTATAATCAGTGATAATTTCTTGAACCACCGTTAATATATTATCGATAAATATGCACTAGTTTTGATTATTTTTATATAAAACCCACTAGTTTTAATCCTCTTATATAAATATAATATAGAATATCATATGAAAAAAGATTTGTACATAAAATATGTGATGTATATTCCTTTAATTTGTCTCTAGAAGTTAGTTCAGTTTAAGATAATAAACTCTGATGTATAATCAGTTTAGTTTGGCATAATTTACTCATTATTAGCAACCAACTATGAAACATTTTGGAAGATTTTGTTTAGATTAGTTAAATCTGACGAATATTGTTACTTTCTTTTGGTTTGAATTAAGATAACTATTGGAAATTAATTTTATATTTCTGGTCACCGCATCTTGGTTTGGATAGAGAAAATTTTGCATAAATTTTTTGGGCAAAAGCTTGCATTTCTTTGAAACACAGATTGCCCTTAAAAATGGATGGTCAATCTTATTCTCCTGAGTGTATGCTCCCACTACAACAAAAAGGGCCTTTCCTGACACTTACAAGTGTCAGTATATATAGTTTAAGCTGACACTTTTCCTTTCCCGACACCTCAACGCGGTCGTGCCTTCCAATGTGGGGATAGCCTAATGGCATGCAAATGTGTCAGGCAAATATATCTATTATGGCACATCCACTGCTAACACAAATGCCCTGTACTGACAATCGTAGGTGTCACTATAGCTATAGTACTTTCGAAATCTAGGAAGACATTTTGGTTTGTCGTAATATAGACCGTGTAATGACGCTTATAAATGTTATTAAAAACGTCTTTGGACGACACTTTCATGCATCGTTAGAGACTTGTTTGAAATTTGGCTTTGCTGACACTTTCAATGTCGTAATATAGACCGTTTAATGACAATTATAGGTGTCATAAAAAATTGCTTTTGATGACACTTTCAACAGCCAGTTTTTTTTTTTTTTGTAAATAAAATAACGAAGCAATGGAGATCCCTGCTACATTTCCACAATCCCATTTACATAACAGTTCGAATAAACATTTAAAAGAAATGACCCCCAATAGAACATAATACACTTAGTAATACTAGCAATTCATTACTCAAGTCATAACAGTAGTCATACAAAATTCTACCATCCGTTGATAAAAGAGAAAAAGAAAGAGAAAGTACCAATAGACTTAGCTAACAAAAGGGATGAAAAAGTACCAACACCACAAGTCCATAAGACGAAGGAAATAGAAAAAAGAATAAAAACAGCATCAATTCAGCACAGAAAGTCTGGAGAAAGTCATCTAGGGAAGGAACCAAACTAATGAAGATACATTAACATGGATGATATCATCCCTATCCTCAAACTTGGTTATTACCCATAGTCCTCCAATCACCAAAATAGCAGAATGATTAGGATGGAAAACGCAAGAATGAAATTGGTTCCCGTTGGAGCTCAGCTCATAAATGCACTCCCCTGATGCTAGCGACCACACTTTAATAGAATCTTCACTTACAGATGCAAGAAAGTCACCACTTAGATCCCAGCACAAGTAGTTTACCACACAAGAATATCCCTAAAAACAAGTCAAAAGGATATCAATGTGGGAATGACTCAATCCTGACCACAACATCTGAATGCCCAACACAAACAGAAAAGTGCAACGACAAATTACCAACATATTTGAACATGGCCATTACCTTGATCAGAAAATATTTACATCAATCCCGAGTCTCTTCAAATGAGGGCACTTACAACTTCAAGTAGGTTCTCATGAAAATCCTGCTTTTGAAACTCCCACACCCTTGATGCAGATTGCGTGATTTGAAAGATAAGCTGCTATAATCCTTTCTGTTATACGTCACGTTGAGCAGACGCATGAAACCAGCTTCCTTCACCAAGCCATGGAAGTTTATCCAAGAATTATAATAATGTCAAGGCTATATACTCCCTATTCTGCTGCAGCTCCAAGATCATCCCCCTAAAATTTTTACTCCACCTATCAATGCATGGGCTTGTGAGGAGGATTCTCTTGACTTTTCCAGCGATACTTCTTTACTTCTCTTTTTCATGGATTCTGTCAAGCATACAAAATTGTAATGAAATGACATGAACAAGAGCATAAATTTCTCCCCGCATATGAAAGACATGGAAGGATCAGGATAGAAGATCCTTAATTTCATCCTTATTACTTGGGCATGATGTGCAAAGTAGCTCTGGTCCTAGAAAAATAGAGCATAAGCAATCCCTAGCTATTCACATTCGAAGAAGTTGTAATTATAGAACTCAGAGAATTGCAAGGCAGAGATTATCCATTAACCATTATACATGATTAAATGCCTTTGAGAAGGTTTCCGCAAAACAAATAAAAAGCCAAACTAGTTATATCGCGGACTGAAGTTGATTAGTCATCAAATTCCCAACTTGGTCAAGTCAGTCAAGTTAGTGATATATTATCTGCAATTCAGTCTAAAAAAGTAGCAATTTGAGTCAAAAACTTTTCGCAGTCATACCAAGGATGGTATGAAGATAAATCGAATTATCAAAGCAAAGAGATCGTTCAGATGCCACTACTTAGAGCTACACACACATTATAACAAAATTGAAAACTTAAGCATGGAATACTATTCGGGTTCTACCTGTAAAATCACTTTTAAAGTTAAAACTGACTTTCGAAACCTCTTTTTTCCTTTTACCATCTTATTTACATGCATAAAAATGGGTCAAAGCAATTTTCCAGAAAGATTCCTTAAGACAAAGGCATGCAACAAAACAAATCTTTAGATTTTTAAGGTTTCTTCAGTTTCTAAGAAAGAATGGGGAATGGTATTCTGCCTAAAAAGCATGCAACAGAGATACTAATTGCCCCTTTGCAAGCTAACTTGTGAGGCCCTGATTTTTTTCCCAATTTCTGGAAAATATTAAATAATGTTAATTATAGTTATTTTGGTTTGCCAAGGTGTTTATATGGTTTGTTTTACTTTTAAAAGTGTTTTGTTTTAATAATCCAGTTTTACACGTTTTAAAACCCTAACTTGAAACCTAAAATCCTAATTTGTTTCGAAAAACCCTAATTTTGATAAAACCCTAATTTGAATATGGAAAACCCCAATTTGATTTCTTAAAACCCTAGTTTTGAAAATGAGTCTAAGTTTTATGTTTAATTACGAGTTTGTTAACTCTTTGATTTTATGTGTGATAATGCATGTGCAAGAAGAGAGATTAGGGTGCATAGGTGATTAGTAGCCTAAGTAAGTGTGATTAAGCTTTGATAGGCTAGGTTAAATTGAGCACCTATGGACTAGTTTGATAGGAAAGAAAATTACTTGGGCAAGAGTGGGAAATAGCTTAAGTTTCTAGGTTGAATTGAGCATGACATTTTTGACTTGGACTTGGACCAAATTTTGACTAACAAAAAAATATCTAAGAGACTTAATCTCTTAGCAAAAAGGAAGACAAGGAAGTCGGCCAAGCAAGGAGAAAAGAGGGAAGAAAATAGAAGGAAAAAGAGAGAAAAGAGAGGAAAAAAAGGAAGAAAAGCTTGGAAATTTTGCAACTTTCAACCGTACGATTCGGTCGGAGTTGGGAGGAGAAGCTTGAATTGAACCTTGAAGTTTCACCAAGAACAACATCAAGAAAGGTTTTTTCTAGTTTCCTACAAGCTGGAATTTGATTGAAGATTATGAATTGAAGGATTTTGTGGTTTCCATAGCTTGATTCATGTCTATTTTTAGCTTATGGAATGATGTTATGGATTGGAATGGTTGAATTTGATGTATGTATGCTTTGCCATGATTATGAGCTAGGGTTAGGGTTTTGTATTAGTGTTAATGGTAGAAATTAAGGTTGGATTGTACGTTTAGTTGTGTGGTGGGCTCTTGAATTCCCACCCGCGCGTAAACTTGAACGATTGTGTGGGCTCTTGAATTCCCACTTGTGGTGTGTTGTGTGTGTAGTGTGTGTATGTGCGTGCTAATTTGGGGTGGTGTGAGGTGTGTGAGGAGCTGTTTTGCATGCGTGTAATCGCAGGCGAGCCGATGGAATTTGCGTGAATGTGTTTTGGTTGCGTAAAAATTCGTTTGGGCATTGAACGGAAAAAACAGGATTTTGACTGCAGCGAATTTGGCGTCGTTTTTGGTGTTATTCCTTTGTGATTTAGCTTTTGGCCAAAACACGAAAGTTATAGCCCTTTGTTCTAGCTTTCCAACGCATCTGGAATTTCTTGATTTCGATTTGTGAGCGCTGAGTTATGTCCGTTTGAAGTTGGCCTGTCGGACATTCTGACGGCAAAATTTCCGAAACTGTTTCTACGTTTTTGACCAAGATGGAATAAATCTGGGTTGAAGTTGTCTTCATGAAAGTTGTAGCTTGTTCTCTTAGCTTCGAAATGGCACCTTGTACGCTCAAATCCGACACTTGTAACCTGAGATATGGGCAATGGCGTACAAGGTGTCAAAACTATTTTTTTTCACCTTCCAGTGTGTGTTTTCCGTTTTCACGTTGTCACTGTCCGTTTTCCGTCTAACACCCACGTATGTGCTTCTTTTGCTATTTTAAGTGTTTATAAGCGTTTATGAGAGCTTAGTTCATTGGGCATATGCATGTCGCGTCGGTTCACCTTTGAAATGGTTTTCTTCCAATCTTATGACAAGATTGTTTTAAATAGAAACCAAAAGGGGTTGATGGTTTGATTTGCATGTTCCAGGTGAGTCCGTGGACGTTGACGAGCGTGTTTGACTTCTACATTATCTTGCTTACGCTCAACTATTGGTGAGTGTTCCTTGCATGTTTGTGAATAAATTGCTCTGTTGACGTGTTTAAATGCTTTTAATAATTATGTGAAGGGCGAGTGTGTACTTTATCGCACTCGGCCTACTTTGTATTCTACTGTTCAACTGTGTGCTTTTCCATTGCTTGTATATTACTTGCGCATGATGTAGGCCATGTGTACTTTACCACATGGGCTGAATAAGGCCTTTTCCCCTTCGTTATCGACCTATTCGAGCCAGAAGCGGACTCGGTCGGGTAGGTTGGTACTTAGGGCACGGTACGGTATACTTTAGTATTACCACTAGGAGTTATAAGGAGGAGTAGGAGGTTGAGTATTGAACAAGACGGACTGCAACGGCTTCCAGTGGAACCTGTATCCTTTCACTGGGTATTTCCCAGTTTATGTGTTTGTACATTTTATGCTTCTAAACTGAATTATATTAACCTACCGAAAAGTGCTTATCCGATATATTTTGCTCCATCCTGTCGTGTGATTTGTATGATATTAGGACCGCTCACTGGGCTTTTAGCTCATCCCTTTCAACTTTGTTTTCCTTAGCAGGATTTGAGGTCGAGAGCTTCCAAGGGTTACACTAGGTCGATTGGTTTGGAGACCTAATCTTGTATTCTGATGTAGCCCTTGTATTTTGAATTCTACTAATGGAATTTTGGGTGGATAAACTTTTGTATCTATAATTATAGTTCGGGACGTTTGTGGTTCGTTAAGGAAATTTTGGGGTTAATTGTTACAGTTGATTTGAGGATATCGATGTATTTTGTTTTTGCATTTGAACTAAGGATCGGTAGTGAGTCCCGACGAAATGCGGTCACGATACCTTAGGGTTCGCCCTAGGGAGAGGTGGGGCTGTCACATAACTTACCAACACACTCTTGTATAGTAGCTCCATACTGAATTCCAGCACTTTTTTGAGCAAAGGAGAGTATGTCATGGTACATTTTCATTGATAGCTGAATTCCTCCATCCTCCATCCATTGCGTAACCTCGATCGAATTTAGCTGAATATAGCTAAAGGAGAGATTGAATGCGAGTATGACTCAGTATATTCCATTTCCAACTATGCTTGCACGACATACATGGGAATAGCTATCTCATATAATACCAACCCAAAAGGCATTACATGTCAAGCGCTTCCAACCCGAAATAGGACGTGCTAGGTGAGTTTTAACTACAAGATTCCTAGAGTTTGTGTCAATTGAGCAGTCTTCTCAAACAGGTAGTGTAAATATGATACCAGATTCATAATCTTGCAAGTGGAACTTCTCTGTCTATAGTTTTTCCCCTAGATAATTCTCAAGGACAAGTTTACCTACATAATCTAGAAGGGTCACAACCTAATTCTTACATGAGCATTTTGGTGAAAGTACATATATTAGTTTAGTAGTCCAATGATTATGACAATATGTCCAGACACACAGGCACAGACACATTGATGCACGCGCATACCTCCAAACATTTGTGTAAACTAGAACCAGAATTTCTTTTACCTTTCAATTGTGCAAGGAAAAGGTGTAAACTAGAACCAGAGTAATCGTAAGCATGCTTGCAAGCTAACAATTTCAAGAGCAAAGCTTCAGCCAACAGAATGTCAGTTACTATTTTGTTATCATAGAAAGCCAATTTTAATAAGAAAACACCAAAAAATTCTGACCGAGCTTACTTCATTAAGATTATTTTCCAGATCAAAGCAGAGCTATATTCCAAAGATTTTGCTGGGTTCAGTAATTTTACTTTAACAAGATTTTGTTGAGTGCAGTAAATCTGAATATGTCATCTACAAGCTGAAGGAAATGGGTAAAATAGCAGAGAAAGACATCCAGCAAATATGCAACCAATTGGTAAATTCAAGTATCCATACACATAGACAAAAACCCCAGCTAACAGGATCTGCACAATGCACTCAAAATCAAACACAAAGTACTAAAATTACCTCAAACTATGCCTTCAGTAGCTAGCCTCTTGCTTTCGCCCAAGCTTCAACTCCAACCTCTACCTTTCACCAAAATTTCATGGCCCAATTTTTGGTTTCTTGAACTAGGTCAGCCAAGAGCCAAATTCAAGTGTTCTACAAACTAGCTAAAGCTCTACTTGTTCAAAGCACTTCCTACACTAACTCATGGTTGAAATTGAGAAAGACTTGCATTTTTGTTGCTGCATTTGGTGCGAGTGAGCGAGCGAGGAAGACAAGGGAGAAGAAGAACCTGTTGATTTTGTTAGGTGTTCTGACAAGCAGGTGTTAAGTGTTTCGACAGAGACAGCCTTCCCAATGAAATGATCGCCGTTGCTAAAATTTCACCAAGCCGCGCATGCCTCTTGAATTTTCAGTTTGCTGCTGTTAATTTTGTCTAAACAAGATCACGCCTTCCCTCCATTTACACTAAACAAGTTCACGCTTTCTTTGACCTTTTTTTCCCATTTCTCTTTTCCTTTTTTTATTCATGCAATAAGTTTTCTATTATTTTCAATTTTCTTATTTCTTTTGCCGCAAGTTTAATTGCAATTTTAGAATGCAAAAATTTTGTGTGTTTGACAAATATTCTTTAGATTTTTTTAACTAATATACAACCTTTTATTTGTTGTAATCAGTAAAATTGTTTTAAAAAATATAAAACTGTTACAAAATATGTTTATGATTAAAAACATAAACATTCTCTTAATCAAAATCTTTTTGATACTCATTTTGTGATCCTATCTATTCTGTGGGTGTTACAGTTTGATGAGAGCTTACAACCAATTTAATTAGTTGATTAAACAATTAAAATAGTTTGCTAACACATGTATAACATAGTAAATCTATTTTATAAAGTACTAGTTCATGAGCACTACATGTGAAAATTATAATAATAACAACTTTTCCTCATGCCAATATGAGGATTAGCCTTAGTTTCATGTTAAATTCCTTTGTTCATTACCTCTGTTAGTAGATTATGCTAACTACCAATTTTGTACATGTTGTCATGATGACTAAATAGGGAATCTATTAATTTTTTTTAACATTTATAACATATTACTAATTGAGCTTTGAAAAGTCATAAAACATTCATTCATTGTTTATTAAAATACTAGTAGCACTTTGATAATTAAATAAATTAGGGTCAGAATTGTAAAGGATAGGGTGCCATACTACAATTAATGAAATTGGTTTATTACATATGGGGCCAAAGTGCAAAAGTTAGGGTGTCATAGTAGAATTAAAAAAAATTGGTATATTACATATGGGGCTCAATTACAAAAGTTGTGGTGCTATATTAGAATTAATAAAATTGGAAAATTACATATCGTGCTAAATTGTTTAACCACCCGTTTGGTTGGGGGTAATGGGCCTCCACTATGACTTTTACAAGGGATTGATTCCGTTTGATAGTGCTTGGTTGACAACTATCGGAATCGATCTATTGGTTTGGAAAAGCTAAAATTCGGCAAACGTCATTCCTGAGTAAATTGATGGGTTTTGCTCCTCAATCAACTTCAGTTTTGTTTTCTCTTCCTCATATTTTCTCTCACTTTTCCTTTCATTTTTCTCTTCCCCATCTCTTAAATTTCAGCTTCCTTTTCATGTTTGTACATCAGATCTTATAGTTATCCTAAATACGATGGAGATATTTTGCCTAATCCTAAATATGATGACCAAATTTATCTGCCATGGGCAGAAATCGAAATTAGAATGAATACTTTTAACAAAGAAATAGTTGGTAGTTTAAGGTAGAATATTTTTAACAAAGAAACAACTGATGATTTATGCATAATATTTCACATTCTTATACATCCTGTTACCATAGTTCAATTTTTTTATTCCTTGATCATGTTTAATCATATCTATATTTTAACACTAGTTTATGTATATTTTATCTTTCATGAATACGTAAAAAATATTAGGAAATATATATTAATTTTAAGTAGAGAAAAGCCATAAACTGCGGGTAGTTAATCAAAGTGACCATAAGGTAAATTTTGCATAACATTTCACCTTCTCATACATGCATTTGCCATGGCTGATTTTTTTTATTCCCTTTCCAAATTTGATCATATCAATAGTTTAACACTAGTTTCTGTATATTTTCTCTTTAATGAACCTGTTAATAAATATTAGGACAAGTATATATTTTGTGGAGAAAAGCCATAAACATAAAAGCACCTAAGTAATTTGGCTCTGTAATTAAAGTTAGTAGGTTTTGTAAATTTTCGCTATGAAAGATTAAAAGGCCAAATACTGGTAGTTTAGGTGGAACACTTTAACAAAGAAACAAATTAGTAGTTTATGCATAACAAACAAACAGTTGGTAATTTATTATCGTAGAAGGTCTTTATGTATTATAAAAGACTTGATTAAAGTTAAAAATATATTAATGATTGCAGTATTAATTTTATGTATAAATCTTGTTTTGTTTAATGTTGACAGAAAATAAAAGGCCAAATACACCGGTAGTTTAATGGAACACTTTAACAAAGAAACAAATAGTAGTTTATGCATAACAAAGAAATAGTTGGTAATTTATTATTGTAGAAGGTCTTATGTATTATAAAAGACTTGATTAAAGTTAAAAATATATTAATGATTGCAGTATTAATTTTATGTATAAATCTTGTTTTGTTTAATGTTGATAGGAAAATAAAAGGCCAACTACAATTTGGTAGTTTAATGGAACACTTTAACAAAGAAACAAATAGTAGTTTATACATAACAAACAAAACAAATTGGTAATTTATTATTGTAGAAGGTCTTTATGTATTATAAAAGACTTGA
Source organism: Gardenia jasminoides (assembly GCA_013103745.1). NCBI lineage: Eukaryota > Viridiplantae > Streptophyta > Magnoliopsida > Gentianales > Rubiaceae > Gardenia > Gardenia jasminoides. The sequence goes on along the minus strand of CM023103.1, from coordinate 46,848,187 downwards.
TTAAAGTTAAAAATATATTAATGATTGCAGTATTATTTTTATGTATAAAACTTGTTTTGTTTATGTTAGACAAGAAAATAAAATAATCCAACTGGTAGTTTAAAGTGGAACACTTTTAACAAAGAAAACTAGTAGTTTATGCATAACAAAGAAACAAGCTGGTAATTTATTATTGTAGAAGATCTTTATGTATTATAAAAAGACTTGATTAAAGTTAAAAATATATTAACGATTGCAGTATTAATTTAATGTATAAAACTTGTTTTGTTTAATGTTGGACAGGAAAATAGTTGTTCAATTAGGTTCCCATTCCCATTGATGACTGCGAATAAACCAAACAAGAAAATCAATAATCATTCCCATTGCTTTCCCCAAACCAAACACATGAAAAGGAATACCATAAACCTATTCTGATTGAAGAGTTTCTGATAGTAATTGTCATTGCCATTCCGATCTGGCAACCAAACGGGTGGTAAGTTAAGATGTTATAATAGAGTTAATAAAATTGGTGTATTAAATAAGGGGCTAAATCGCAAAAGTTAGGGTGCAATATTCGAGTTTATGAAATTATTATATTACATATGTAACTCAATTGTAAAAGATAAGCTGCCATAGAGCTCAATTGGAAAACGGCGTCGTTTTGTTTTTTTTTTTATTTTTTTTTTCTGATTTCTCACACACTCACAAGTGTCATCAAAGGTAGTCTAAGAGCACACCACTCATGCCAGTATTTTCCAAGTAAAAGTGTCAGCTTAAATTGTCTATACTGACACCTCTAAGTGCCACTAAATGCCCTTTTTGTTTTTTCTGATTTCTCACACATTCACAAGTGTTATCAAAGGTAGTCTAAGAGCACATCACTCATGCCAGTGTTTTCCAAGTAAAAGTGTCGCTTAATTGTCTATACCGACACCCTAAGTGTCGCGAATGCCCTTCTTGTTGTAATCAGATTGGGTAATCATAGTGTTAGCATAGACATGCTAAGGTGACACAACCCAACTAGTGTCGTTATAGGCATGTCAGGAAAGGCCCTTTTTGTTGTAGTGTCCAAATTATTTAAAGAATTGAATTTGGTTAAGAACCATAAAGAAATTCTTGAATTGCTTGCCTGAATTTATTTTTGTGGTTGTCAAAGAACTACAGTTTTAGATGTATTATGATCAGTATAAAATTCCATGCTGAGACTTTGTTTGTCAATTTGGTAATTAATATTGTGTATACAGAATTTCTCAAGTTGTACATTGGATTGTCTGATACTATTCATTTCATTTTCACAAGAAAAAAGTCTCCGTGTAAACCCAAAAATACTTACTTCCACCTCAATCTCAGACTTCAACACTTACACTATACAATATTGTTTCTCATAACTACTGTAGATCTAGACATATAGCAAAATACTGCAAACACAATAAAAAAAAATCATAACAGTTGGATTTGAAAAGTAAATAGTGAATTAGATAGTTAATATTTTAATTGAATATAGTAGTACTGAATCAGAATATGAAGATGATTATCCCAATCAATTTGAAGATGACAATTTTTCTTCATTAACTTCTAACGGCAATACGTATATAGAAGCAATAACAATCGATATTCTTATAAAAGAACAATCGGCTCAGTGTGTGTATACATATGTATATATATATGTACGTACGTATTTATGTATGTAGATACGTATATGTCTATGTCTGTGTGTACATATGTATTCATGTTTTATGATTTGTGATTACCACATGTGAGGTTAGTTTTTAGCATATTGATCTCAAGAGACATGTTTATTATTATTTTAGATAATTTTGTTTGAATTATTTGAACTGTTTTTAGAAACTATATAAAGTAGATGACATCCAATGGGTATAGAAATAAAATTTTAAAGAGAAGAAAGAGTAATTTGAATAAAATTAATAGATTAAATGCTCTCATCAACATTAAATGCATAATAATGATGATATTTTTTATGCTTTTGTTATGATGAATGTTGTTAATTAGTTTATTATCAAGTATCAACTCAATTAATATTCTACTTTCCTCCTAGTCTATGAGTTTCTTTTTATTTGGTTTTCTATTTTTGCAACAAGACAATAGTAATTTAAATACTTTTTAGCAATTTGAGGTGGATTCAAAAGGTAATCAATAAAATCTAATGTTATATCTTGGAAATGAACCAATTTAGCCTCGATACAAAACAACAAAATATTAGTGGATCAAAAAGCAATAAAGAAGTTTGCCACAACCCTTTCTTTACTTGTAGTGTATCTATATCATTAAAATTCCTACTTAATTTTGTTGCTTGATACATTGTCAAAGAATCTTTTTGTTGATTTCTCTAGTTTTAAGGATGATAGAATCTTCGGATTTAGTTCATTTTTGCACAAGATTATATGCCTTATGTCAGCGTTCCATCTGATAAACTATTACTAGCATAGGTGCTTAATGGTCACTTTATCAATATAAATAGATTAATTGCTATACAGATTTAGCTTTTGAACTTCGTCATCAAAGCATGTATTATGATCATAAGACTTTTTTTTTTTAATCACACCCTTTTGTTTGCATAATGCTGTCTTGCTTCTTATCTCTAAGATTCTAACCTTTTTCTCTTTACTCTTTTCACTAGGGCTAGATGTGCGTAACCTGTTTCTCTCTACCACTTCTTCTCCCCTTACTTTCTCTCTCTTCTTTTTTGCCCTCTTCAAAATGGTAAATTATATGTAATCTTCACTCCTTGACTTCCTTACTTTTAGCCTCCTAGCCAAAATCTTTTTTTTTTTAGATACTTCTGGTCTCCTTATATTAGTTTTTTTTTTAATCCTTACTTCATTTTGCTTAAGATGATTGGAACCAAATAAAGAGCAAAAAATTAAAAAGAGGAGATAGCTACTGGAGCAATTGGCGATGGAAGCCTCCAAAGTGTCCTAGATGTTCGCGTGGGATCTTGGGATTTTATTTACATTGGATGTTCCAGATGTTCTTCTTTTGTTTTGCTTATCCTAGTTTTGATAAAATGATATTATGAATCCCATTGTAAATTCTTTTAAAGAAAGTGTAAAGACACTCTTTTTCTTTTTCCTAAGGTTTTTGATTTGTTGGCTAATTTTCATGGAGAGGTTTCGAATAGTTATTCTTAGATTGCCAAATGTGCTACTATCTAGAGTTTTATAGAATTGTCATTATGATATTACGATTTAATTTACCAGTTATTTGTTTTTAAATTAATAAATCTATTGATTCAATTTTTTTTGGCATAGATGCATGAGTTTTTTGCTTTGGGAGTGGGTATAGATTTTTCACTTTGCTTGGGTTTCGTCAATGGTAGTTTTGCAACTTTTGTGATTTAGACTAATTCATTCTCTTTGTTATTATTTTTTTTTGGGTGCTGTTTTGTGGTGTTTTAGGACTTTGAAGCCTTTTTTGACTTATTTGGTATACCTTTTGCTTGTCCTTTTTTTTTTTTTTTTTTCCTTATCCTGATTGTTTGTGCCTGTCCTTCTGCCCTCCTGTTGGATAGGAATTTGTTATTTTTGGGTGAGTGGATTTATTTTTATTTATTATCTTATATTGTATTTTTTCCATTGTGTTTGTCTAGGTGTTTTTAAGAATAAGTTCCTGATGTGTTTGTGACGACCCCACCTTCTCCTAAGGAGAACCAAAAGGGGGTTTGGCAGACCGCCTGTCTGGCTCTCGTCGGGACTCACTACAATCCTCAAACAAATCTCAGTGCCAGTCTTTAATAATTACAATAAAACTCCAACAATTACATCCAAGTACTTTCAAATAATAACAAAACCATAAATCTTACAATTTAAACTCCAATACTTTCAATTCCAAATATTTCAAACTAATATTTCAACCATGAGATGTTATTTCCCAACTACTTTAATACAATAAGTACATTTCAAAAGACATCAAAAATAATATCCCCAAATAGAACAAGAGTTAATCTAGCCAGTCACACTAGTAAGTCTCTACAAGTGCTTCCTTTGCCTCGAACCCTAGAGGGAAATAAATATTTTTGGGGTGAGCTAGAAGCTTAGCGAGATTCCAGAAAAATAAGAAAATTTACGTTTGATCAAAATCATAACACCTGAATCAAATGGTGCTTTTCAAAATAATTGAGTCGCTCAAAATTGCTTATAAGAGCATGGTTTATTACAAACTACCGTAACGAGAAAACTCAAAAGTACATTTGGATACGTTTATTAAAAGATACAAAAATTCATGCATTCGAATAGTAACTAAATGAACAATTCACGTTGATCATGAAAAAGGTACTGAGACGGGATGAGAGGTGTCTCCCACTCTGATTGAGCGTGACACATACTACCATTCAGATTTAATCACCCACAAAATACTGAGACGGAATGAGAGGTACCTCCCATTCATAAGAGTGTGGTACATAGTACCACTCAATACGTATGGTCGACGAGACAACGCTCCAATCGACTTATTCAAAAGTTAAGATTAAGGCGGGATGAGAGGTACTTATCACTTATTGAGTGTGGTACATACTACCGCTTATCACATATGGTCGACGAGACAACGCTCCAATTGACTTATTCAAAAGTTAAGATTAAGGTGGGATGAGAGGTACCTACCACTCATTGATTGTGGTACATACTACCGCTTATCACCATTAAAAGGTTCCATTTTCAAATTAACACATCATTTAACCAAAATACTCTATCGATGTACTCCTTTCACGCAACATCTAAATTTTTAGTACAATGAAATAAAGTGAGGCATTTCTCCTCGAAAATCACTCATTCGAGTTTAAACTTAACACTAAATTTAAATCAAGGTTTTTCACATGTTTAGAACAATTTTCACCAAATCTCAATGTTCAAAATTTATGAAAAATAGATAAAACATTTCGAAACCCTCAAATCTGTCCAAATAGCATATTTACCCAAAAATTAGTGAAAACTCAACTTTTCACCATTAAAATTCAAGATTTTAACTCTATCTAAACATATATTCATAAATGAATATAATATATATTTATTTAGACAAAATCTCGACAAGACACATCGTAAAATTTTGAAATCAAACATTAAAACATTCCAAGTAAAGTTCGGCCAGCCTTCATACTTTTTCTTCAAATTTTCCAACAACATTCCTACATTCTAACCATACAATGAACTCATCTCATAAACAACAATCACAACCACAACCAGATCCTCAAGTTCGCTACCTAAAAGCCACCTCAAATTAGCTACCTAAGTTGGGAATGCAAGAGTCCAAATCAAATATTTCAATCATAAGCATTTCTAGCAAAATAAACCATAGATCTGACGGATTTAACTCTAATAAGGTTAAAGCTAGAAGTTTTCGATGTTATACCTCAAGATCTTTTCAGATCTAGTAAGATTAAGGAAGATCTAACGTAGTTCCACCCACGGATTGTGAGGGTCTCAAATTTTGAATTTTATTTTGAATATGCCTAATAATATTTATATTGTGTTTATTTATTGAAATATGAGTGAATTTATGTTTTGAGTGATTAATTACTAATTTAGAGAATCTTTCAAGAATTATTTGCCGGTGTGTGTGTTCGGCCAATTTAAGCGTTAATTTCTGTTCCGAAGTGTGAATAGTGACTTTAAGTTGAAACCGAGCATATGTAGAGATATTACAGAGGTATGTTTAAGGTTGGACAATGTCAGAATGAGATAAAATAGTAGAAGTTAAAGTGTCGCGCGCAACGCAACAAAGAGTGGTCTTTTGACCACTTTTCCTTAAATTGGGGAAAAGGCAACTTTTTGTCCCCTTAAAGCCATTCTTCTTGCCTTTATTGCCTCATTTTTTTTTCAGCAACACTAGAGCCAAGAGAGAGAGGGAGGCTGAACATAGAGAGAGAAAAGAGAGAGAGAGAGTTGTGAGATTTTCTTCGAACTTCATCTTCTTCTTCAAGCTTGAAGACTCCATTGAAGGCTTGGCACTTGTTTCTTCTTCCTTCTTGGCTGCCGTGTGAGGGTAAGAGAGAGAGAGGGAGGTCCGAAGTGAGAGAGAGAGAGAGAGAGAAGAAAGAGGAAGAAAGCTTCTCTTGGGTTGGTTACTTCTTGTTCTTGAGTTTGGATATAGAATCCATCATCAAATCAAACGGATCGTGGGCTAAGGTTGGAGCTTTTGGAGTTTCTAAGTTTGGGAGTATCATTCTTGAGAGGAGCTCACAAGATCCTGTTTGATCTTGTTAGATCTAAAAAGATCTAAAGGTATAAGACTCGAATATTCTAGATCTAGTTTGATTAGTGTTAAATATGGTAGATCTACGGTTTACTTTGTTAGAAATATGTATATTTGGAATTTTGAGTTGGGCTCTTGCATTCCCAACTTAGATAGAGGATTTGAGGTGACTTTTAGGTAGCGGACTTGAGGACCTGATTGTGGATGTGATTGATATTCGTGAAATGAGTTCATTTTATAGTTATAAAGTAGATTTGTTATTGAAAAATTTGAAGGAAAATGATAAGGGTTGGCCGAACCTTGCCTGGCAATTTTGGTGTGTGATTTTGAAATTTTATGATGTTTATTGATGAGATTTTGCTTAAGTGTATATGTATTATGTTCATTTATGAGTATGTTCATTTATGAGTATATGTTTTAAAAGAGTTAAAATCTTGAACTTTTATGGTGAGAAATTGAATTTCACTAAGCTTTGAGGGAAAAATGCCATTTTTGACAAAATTGTGGATTTGAAATACCTTAGCTAGTTTTCATGAAATTTGTGCATTGAAACCTAGTAAAAATCGTTTGAAAAATGTGTTAGAACTTTGGTTAAAAGAGTGGTGTTGAGTTTGAGCTCAAATGAGTGATTTGAAGGTGAAATACCTCACTTTATTTCAATGTGCTAATGATTAGAAATCGCCTGGATGGAGTGCATCAATAGAGTTGTTGTTTATGTGAATTTTGATTTGAAAAAGGAATCTTATTGATCTGACGCCAACTGCGTGACGAAACCTTATAGACTACCAATGGATCTAGAAGGATAAATCTGCGTTTGACCACGATGACACAATGAAGAATCAAGAACCCGTTGATCACATTCCGGTCAGCGATCTCTTGATATGGTAGAATACAACCTAGCGCGTTCCTAGATTGATAAGTCTGATCGAATATCCTAGAACGATCTAAGATATTCAAGAGTGCTTCAAGAAGCGAGAGAGGACTCTCAAAAGGTTTCTGTTATTTCTCCATCATCTGAATGAATCGTACATAAGACTTGTTTAAATACTCACTACCAACTAACCTAACGACTCATTCGAGCCGGGGTTGACCAAAGACTCTCCTGGGTGAACCATGGGCTGGACTATTTTAATTACCAAAAATATAAAAACAATCAAAAATTACAAAATTTAACGACTGAGATTCGCGAGCTGGATCCGCCATACTTGGTTCGCGGATCTAAGGACTTTCGCTTCTGATGATGATACGCGAGGCACGGATCCAGAGCGCAGTGTGGATCGGTCCGACTCTTCTTTTCTGCACTTTTCTTTGGCTGGCCCACTTGTTGCACTTCTCCACGGCCCAAAAGGCTTAAGGGCTTGGACCCCCGTCATGCACTTGTAATAAGGAGGCCTAAGGGTTTTCTTGGGCAGCCATGGATCATATCACTTATAAAATGAGTTTCGACTCGAGTGATTACTTTTCATTTGAGCAGAGTTAATGGAATTTTGTAAAGAACTTGGATAAGACAAGTGAATGAGTTATTTGAGCTTAGTTTCGTTATTTGTGAGGTGAAACTTATTTCTTTTTTTTTTTGTGATAATAGGAGGTAAGGAAGGACTTGAACCAGGTCCCACCTTGGAAAACTAACTTTGCTACTGTGGTGAATTTCAATGTTTGTTATGTGCTTATGTGAATATGATTCGAAATATGTTAGACAAGTGATTTGATGTGAAATTGGGTTTTCAAACCATTAAGTGGGGTGGTGTGTACTTCATCGTACTTACCTCTATTTGAAATAAAAGAAAAGTGAAAGTGTTTTGTAGTGACTTGTATGTGTATGTGAAAGGTCAGGAAATTCCTAAAACCTATTGGTGAGCCATTTGAATCGAGCCGGAGGCTAGGCCTAGGCCGAGGAGAAAAGGGACGAGCCATAGGGTTAATTAAATAAAGTGAAGTGCAGTGATATAAGCTTGAGACTTGGCATATGGACTTATCTCAGAAAACAGCATTTAACCAATGATATAAAGTGAAGTGCAGTGATATAAGCTTGAGACTTGGCATATGGACTTGTCTCAGAAGAAAGCATTAAACCAGTGATATAAAGTGAAGTGTTTGGAGTCGGGCCCGATGGGGGTTTGGAGAAGTAAGGAGTAAGTGAAGATCTACATGGTTTATATGTATGAAAGTTGACGGAGTGTCAATGGTTCAAGATCGAGTATCGTGAATCTTGGCTCCTGAGAGCCCCTGTATTCTCCCTTTTTAATGTTACTTGCTTTCCTTATGTGTTTATTAGTAAATCTGAATTTGAGGGGAAATGTCATATGTGCTATGTGCTTTGCATGCTTTTGGAACTCACTGGGCCTTTAGCTCATTCTTTCCAATTTGTTTTCCTTAGCAGGGACTGAGAACCCAAGTGAAGGAGCCAACCATTAGACTTAGGGTTCACTTTTATATTTGGTATGATAAACTAGAATTGTGATTTAAGGGTTTTTGTATTATGAGAATTTGAATGATTGATTAAGTACTTTATGTAATTGGGATTGTAAGACTGGAGTATTGTACTTGTAAATTGTTATTTGGTTTAGATTTGTGGTTGGAAGTTTTAGTTTGGTATATTAGTGATCTGTGTGTGAGTAAATCCTGACGAGAGCTAGGCAGGCGGTCCACGGATACCTTAAGGTGCGCCCTAGGAAGAAGTGGGGCTGTCACACGGATGATGTTCTAAGTTTCGACACCTCGAGATCCTTCAAGTTTTCCAAGGATTTGCTTGCTTTCTTCGCCAAAATTCAAGAACAAGATGACAACAAACACTAGGAAGCTTTCTTTCTTCTCCTTTTCTTTCTCTCCAATTCGGACCACACACACACACACACACACACACTCTCACGGTAGCCAAGGAGGAGGATGAACCAAGATCAAGGCCTTCAATGAAGTCTTGCAACTTCAAGAAATGGAAGATGGAGAAGATGAAGAAGAAAATATCTCTCAAACTCTCTCTATTCTCTCGCTCAACTCACGGCCCTCTCTCTCTCTCTTTGGCCTTCAAGTGTGGCTGAAAATGAAGTAACAAAAGCAATAAAAGATGGCTTTTAAGGGACAAAAAGTGTAGTGTTCCATGATTTAGGGAAAAGTGGTCAAACGACCATTTTTTGTCACGTTGAAGCGCGACACTCTAGCTTTTACAGTCTTATCTCATTCCAACACTGTCCAACCTTAAATATATCTCTACATAGGCTTGATTTCATTTTAGAGTCACTATTCACGCTTCAGAACAAAAATTAATGCCTAAACTGGCTGAAACCAAACACCAGCAAATAATTCTCGAAAAATCATCTAAATTGGAAAATAATAATTCAAAGCATGGATTCACTAGAATTTTAGTGAATAAACATAATATAAATATTATTATTTATTTTTCAGTAAAAATAGAATTTTGAGGTCCTCACATCCTTCCCTCCTTAAAAGACTTTCATCCTAGAAATTCACATTTTCTACACAAATAACTCTAGATACTTCTTCTTCACCATATTCTCATTCAATCCTTAATATCCAACTCACCAAGCCTATTAACAACTTTCGTCCTTCAACCCAAAATTCACAATCCTTATGTACCAAAATAGTAATCAAACTCTGGTTCCCAGGAAATGTTCTAATCTCTAAATCACAAGGCAATCTAACAGGTTTTAGGTCAACACCACCCCTAAAGACAAGATTCATAACGAATGTAATGGCTGATTGAACCAATACTGTAGCTAGTCGATGAAAGATAGAGGTTGTACCTTCAACGACCGCAGAGGGGGTTGGAAACTCGTTGTTGGTTAATAGCATAGACCCTAGCTGGAACCCTTGACCGATTTTCCCTTGCATTGGTCTGCTTAGAGGTCGATTTATCCACTTGCTGAACCCCATTTCCCCCTCAGGTTCTAGGACATGCAGCGAACTGATGATCACTCCCACAACTAAAACATTTCTTTCTTTTCTCCAGCAGGTGTCCTCAGTATGATTAGACTTTCCACAATAATTACAATGCACACGGGGAGTTGATGCTAAGCTTTCTTGCAGAGCACTCCTCGGTTCTCCCCCTCCACTTGGAGTCCCTCTCGATACTGCACCTCTCGTCATGGCCCCTCTTGGGGTTCCTAGGATGTTCACTCCACCTATTCCTCTTCCCATCTTGGGTGGTGGGGCACTCGTGTCTCCCCGTTCAGTATTGCTAGTAGGGGCACTTCTTTTTCTCGCTTGAAAGGCTCTCACTTCGGTTCTTGCACTTTCAATTCTCAGGGCCTTCTCAATTGCATCATTAAAGTTGTTAACTTGGGCTACTGTTAAGCCTTCTTGAATTTCCACATTTAACCCCTGTACAAATCTCCTTATTCTCCTTTGTTTAGTTGCCACCAACTCAGGGGCAAACCTGGACAATTTTGTGAATAGTGCCTCGTACTCCGCAACACTTAGTGTTCCTTGTCGACACTTAATAAATTCATCTTCTCTTTTCTCTTGGATTAAGGGAGGGATGAATTTAGCATTAAACTCTCTAGTGAAGTTCATCCATGTCCTAGGGGTTTGGTCCCTATCCCATTTAGCCCTAATCATGTTCCACCATGATCGGGCGGCTCCCTCAAATTGAAACGCTGCAAAAGTCACTTGTCTTTTCTCCGAGTAGTTTAGAGCGGCGAATGTGTCACTTATTCTTTCTAATCAATTCTCGACCATTTCGGGATCAGGCCCTCCAAAGAACTTATGTGGGAAAATTTTTTGAAATCGCTCTAAGGCCCTATCCTCACTACCTTCAGGCCTATAGGTTGATTTGCAAGTCCAGAACCTTGTTGGTTAGCCATACGCTCTAGGATGTCTATCATGTAGTTAATGGTAGTAGCTACTTGTTCCCCAACCTCAACCCTAGGCTCACGGTTTTGATCAACTGCTGACTCCCGGTCACCTCCCACATTTTGAAGTTGTCTAAACCCTCTCCCACGGCCTTGCCCCCTCCTTCTACCGTCCATGATCTTTTTAGAGGACCAACGTTTAAGATAAACACAAAAATGAAATTCCAGGCGAAACCAAAAATATATTATATCTTTATAACAAGAGAAGGAGTACTCAAGTATGTCACAGAAGTACATTCATTTTCAAAGGAAACACATCAAGTCACATCACACTTACAAATAAAACCAAGTAAAGAATGTAGTTAGAACAATTACACAAGCATGCAAATACAAGGACTAGAACCATCTAGTGGTTTTCTCAGAAAAGAGGGTACTTAGTATTCCAACTTCCAACCTTTCTACCCCTGCTAGGATTTAGTGTCATATTGTTCTAGTTCACTTCATAACGAAGCCAGATAGCCACAGAAATCTAACACTAAAATCCTGATAACACACTTTGAAGCACCAAAATAAGAAGAAAGTCAATTCACCTCATGGTTGGCCAGGTAAAGGGGGATGTTCGGTGGAAGGAAATGGTTGTAAAGAGTCGTCTACATGGATTAGAAAGTCGACGGAGTGTCGACTACGTGAATTGAACGTGCGAAGTGAACCTGAGCTCCTGAGAGCTCCCGTATCCTACTTGTGTGTTTTGTGTTTACTTTACTTGTTTTAATTATGTTATTTACCCCACTTTATGCCTATGCATGATCTTTTGGAAATTGACTAGCTTATAGCTCACCCCCGTTCCCATTTTGTTTTTCCTTATCAGGTGATGAGAATCCAGAGACCTAGTTGGGTCTAGTAACTGGTTTTGGTTTTGTCCCGAGTGTGGAAGAATGGATTGTATATTCTTATGGTTTTTTGTATATTTTGACTCATGGGAATGTAATAAATTATGGATCGAGACTTTAAGTGCTTTTGAGTTAACAATTGTATTCTAAGCTTAAATGTCAATTTTATAGTTTCCTTTCTCTCTCTTAATGTGAATTTTAGAATTATCCTTTAGAGTTAGTATTTTCGAATGCTTGAGTCCTGGCGAAAGCCAGGCAGACAACCCGCCAACCCTTTAGTTAGCCTTAGAGGGAAGTGGGGCTGTCACAGGTGGTATCAGAGCCTAGGTTAGAGGTTTATAAGGAAAATTTTAAAGTTCTCATTAGAATGGTTTCTTGTACTTTAAGTTTGTTATTTTAGCAAAATTGATAACTTTAAGTTTCTAACTTTAAGTTGTGAATTATTTATAGGTATGGCGAGCGGTAGTGGTGCTCTAGGAGCTAATGGACAGGGTACTAATTGTCACGAGCCACCAGCTAGGCCTATTCTGAGTGAGGGTAGTGGAGCCGAGCTCAGGTATACTCCACGTCGAGGGGCCGATTTGTACTGTGGAGGAGATACACCTACCTAATGCCGTGGTGTTATCTCTTGACGATGAGCATCAGGAGTTGATGGATGCTAATAGGACTCTTCAGGAGGAGGTTTCAGCGATGGAGGATGTCCTGACATATCGTCAGGGCTGAATTCAGGAATTGGAGACTCGGGTTGAGGTACTAGAGGCTCGGGTTGATGATGAACGAGAGAGGACTAGGGCCACCCATGACCTGAATTACCAGTTACTTTGTGGTATTTATTCGGGTGATTTGTTAAGTGCTTGACTGAGTTCCGGCGAGAGCCGGGCAGGCAGTCCGCTGACCCCTCTGGTTCGCCTTTGGGGAAGGTGGGACCGCCACAGGTGGTATCAGAGCTAAAGGTTTAAGATATTTGGTCTGTGGAGACTGATTTCCATTAGCTTTTGGTGTTAGAGTTGATTTGCTTGGATACGTCTCAAAACTGGTTGGATTTTTAAACCGATTTGATCCCAAAACTTATTGAACTTTTATACCTGCTTGATCTCAAAAGTTTATTTGGTTTCAAAACTTGCTAAACCTTTAAACCTATCCGGTACCTCAAAACTTGTTAAACCTTTAAAAATTATTTGGTCTCAAAACCTGTTAAGCCTTTAACCCCATTTGGCTCCAAAGCTTGTTTGAACCCTTAAATCTATTTGGTCTCAACTCCTATCAAGGTTTTAGCCCTATTTGGTCTCAAAGCCTGTTGAGTCTTTAACCCAATTGATTTCAAAACTTGCTAAACCCTTAAATCTATTTGGTTTCAAACTTGATTGAACCGTAAACTTATTTGGTTTCGAACTTCCAAATCATTTTGTTCTAACTATCTAGAACCTGATTGATTTTGAGCCCCTAAACCCTATTTTGGATTCAATTTTTGAAATTCATTTGGCTCAACATTTAAACCTATTTTTGAGATCGATTATTAACCCTATTTGGGTTTAAATATAAGAAATGGATGGGAATGATGCAAATGAAGGGACTAGCCAGACCAGAAAGCCCTTACATAGGATCAAGTATAGAATTTGGGCAGGAGAACTTCCATTATACTAAAGTTCGGCTGGCATAACTAGAGATGGAAATGCTTAGAAACTTTTACCTATCCCAATGAGCTTGTACTGGCAGTGGTTAGTGAGAGAGGGAGAGCTTGTTTAACCACATTCAAAGGGTTGAGATTGCGACAACAAGTTTAAGGAAATTTGTGGAGACTTAATGAGCTAGGATAGCTGAATTAGAGGACATTTCCCGTATCTACTCAGGCGTATTGGGTTCCGTGCAAGATTGCACTAAGAACATTATTGTTGATTGTAATCCATTAATGGAAAAGGCCATAGGGATACAATTAGACGGACAAGGTATAAAAAAAACTTGAACATCAGGTAGCCTTCAGAATTCGTGAACAATAAAGAACTCAGAGCAAGAGTACTCCAACCCTAATAGATCTCTTGGAGAACCCTAACCGTTATAACTCTGAGTAAGGTAGGCACTGATGCCTAGTGATGTCCCAATTCTTGTTGAAAACTATACATATGAATGTTTGTGAAGCCTTAGGGCTATACTGCTTTCCCAAGGGCAGCAGCTATGTGTAAAGCCTATTTTGCTATCCAATATAAATAAAGTTGTGTTTAAAGTTTGTTTACTGTTCAAAACAACTGTTCAAATTGTCTACTTTCTAAATTATATTTTATACCATGTACCAGACCGACATGGATGGAAGGTGAGGCAATGGGTAAAGAGGAATACGTTCGCTACCAGAGGGAGGAGGGTGAATCCTCAGCCCTGAGGAACAGGGAATAGGAGCAGGAGCAGAGGGAGAGCGAGCAACCAGGGAAATAGACCTATAGAGATTTACATAGAGGGTAAGCGACTTTGTAGCAATCGTAACGAATCAACAAGGAAGATTGGGTCGGGAAAGGCTGAAACAGGAGGGACGAGCCTTAGAAAGATTCAGAAATTTTCACCCCAAATTTACCGGAGAAACCAATCCTGACGTGGCAGAACGTTGGCTAGAAAATATAGTGAATATTTTTGAGGCTTTGAATTACCCTGAGGAAAGACAAGTTACTACAGCTGTATTCAGTTTGAGGGGTGCAGACGAAATTGAGTGGAATGTGATAAGAGAAATGGAATAGAATGGAGCAGTGGACACAGGGCAATTTACTAGGGAATTCAGCGAAAATACCTTAGCCCATAGTCGGGGAAAGAAGAGAATAGAATTATCGGACTACCATGGAACCATGAAGCTGAGAATATGAGACCACTGCTCTCTAAATTTGTTCGAGTTGGTGATGGAGAACCCTGGGAGAGTTAGAGGCCGATTCATTGGGGGTTTAAATCTAGAGATACAGGAGGCACTTGCTACAGCACAAATGACTACATTTTCAGATATATTGGAGAAAGCCCAAAGGGTGGAAAGTACCAAAATTCAGATAAAGGCTTTTCAAACCAGGAAACGGGCAGCGCCAAGTGATAACTATGGAAGAGTAGGGATTAATTCAACACCTCAGAAGATTGGGAGAGGAATTGGCAGGTCAGGGAATGAATTTGGGAGAAACCAATCAGGAAGGGGTCAAAGTAGTGGAGCATCCCAATTTAGGCAAAATAGAAACCCCCGACTGATATGTGGATATTGCAACAAACCTAGCCACACAGAGGTGGATTGCTGGTTGAAGGCTGGGAAATGCCTAGTATGCGGGGGCACAGGACACAATGTTAGCAATTGCCCAAATAAATGGGATCGTGAAATGGCAACCCAACCCACCAATCAGACCAATTCCAAGCCAACCACAAATCAGGAAAACAGATCCCGAGTGCCTGGTCGAGTTTATGCAATTGACCAACAGGAAGTACCAAGACCCTCGGAGATGATTGAAGGTACCACCCTTTTCATTCCTAAACTGCTTAAAGTTCAATCAACCCTGATGCCATTCATTTTTTATATATAGCCATTGATTTTGTGTATGGTTTGACAGTTCAACCTGATTATTTGCCCTACGATACAGACCCCTACCAAAAAGTGTACTTCGGAAACCAACATAGCACATAGGAATTGTGAGAAAGGGATAAAGGAAGAAAGTTATTAGTTAACCTAAGTGCCCTACCAATAAAAGGTTATGATATCATAATTGGGATAGATAGCCTAGCATGGCGAAATGCCCAGGTAAGTTGTAGAATGAAGGCTGTTGAGTTTCATATTCTCAGCAAAAGTTGAACCCTTTACCTGTAGAAAGAGAAATAGAATTTAAGATTAAACTCGTATTGAGAGTAACACCAATTTTCAAAATCCCTTATCAAATGGTTCTCGCTGAACTTAAGGGATTAAAAATATAGATACAGGATCTACTGGATTGAAGATTTTGTTATAATTAAGTGAATCGTCTTAGGGAACTTCGATCCTAATTGTTAAGAAGAAATATGGAAACTTGAGACTTTATACAAATTATCGAAAATTGAACAATCTTATTATCAAGAACAAGTACCTAACCTTTGAGGATAGTACTTTAGACCCTGAAGAGCCATAAGCTACATGCCAGATTTAGTAAGAGTAAATTTTGGTTAGAGGAAATATACTTTTAGGTCAGGTAATTATTTCAAAAAGGCATCATAGTGGACCCCGCCAAGTGATCAATGGTAGACCGGAGTTACCAATCAACTTGTCCCGAATCCATAATATCTTTCATGTCCCATGGCTAAGAAAATACCGTAGAGACCTATCGCATGTGGTGTCACCGGTAGATGTGAAATTAGATGAATCTCTGACCTACGAAAAACAGCCATTGAGGATTCTCAACAGGAAAGTAAAGGATTTAAGAAATAAACAAATTCCTCTAGTAAAAGTGTTATGGAGACATCATGGCCTAGAGGAAGCTGCTTGGGAGTTGGAAGAGGAAATGAAATATAAATACCCCGAATTGCAAATAAATTTCGAGGATGAAATTTCCTTAAGGAGGGGAGAGTGTGAGAGCCGTGTAGCCCACACCTCGCCGGTCAATGTACATGCACGTGTTAAACGTAAATGAATGGCCGTTTCGCCCTAATTCGACTGTGCTCGCCTTTTACTTGCAAATATGATTTTATATCAAAACTTTAGACCCTTGTTACATCTATTCATGATGTTCAAAAGATTGCCAAATGTCTTTCAAAAGTTATTAAAAAAATGCGTAGAACAAAGCAAGTGCACGATGGAACGTCCAAGGAACTTGAAATAAGACTAGGGTTTGTAACCGACCCCTTTTATCACAAGGCCGACTGAAGGATCGTGTCTTGGATTTACATGTTTTTGTGTGAAATCACAACTAGAAATAAGCCCCAAGTTGTTTACAAATTTTACCCGAGAAGCACGACACAGCAACTTGCGCCTTGTCGTGCTTGCCTTGTCGTGCTTGTTTCTCCTTTGTTAATACCAGCAACTTCAGCCTTTCATTAGCCCCTTGTTGGACGAATTTGCAGCTGCAAAATGGCTTTAAACTCACTAGAAATTTCATGCAACAAACATGACAAAGCAGCTTGTGCAAGGTGGCAAGATTTCAGCTTGGCTAGGTGTCCACCTCCTTGATCCTTGTCATGCTTGTCTTGTGTCTATAAGTACTTTAGCTGTTCAGCTGAAAACCTATTTGAAATGCCTTAGTTTTGGACGAAAATTTGCTGGAAAAGAAGCTTACAAAACACCACAAAACTCCATACAAAACAGCCTTAAGAAATCAAGAACATCAAAGCTTGGAAAAGGCTTGAAGCTTGGCTGGTTTTGCTTGGGCTTTCATTGTGTTGCTTGCTCCACTTCCCAAACGTTTTTACTGCACTTAATTGAGGTATATTGAGCTACAAACTTTCCTTATTTTCTCAGCTCAAAATCATATGAAGCATGATAGGAAAATTGCCAATTCATGGACTAGGAAATTGATATGAACTTGTTGAGCATGATTGTAAATTTCAGCTTCCATGCCATGATTTGGATGACTTGTGGTGATTGTTTCTTGCTATAAATCTGATGCTAAACATGCTATATATGCTAGACTATGTATGTAGTATGTTGATGATGAATTTCAAGCAAAAACAAGCACCCTAGCACAAGTAAAATTCTTGTTCACGCCAAGAACATAGCTTTGTAGGAACTGTCAGTCCCCCAGAACCAGTGTTACTATTTCAACCATAACTCACTGTAGGAAAGTCTGATTTAGGTGCCGTTGGTGGAGTTGGAAAATAGACTGAAAGGGCTTTCCAACGGTGTATGGTACACCCCCAGATTCCATCCCTACCATTCCCAGAAACCGGTTGAAGTTCACTGATTTTCAGTAACTGATAAAACTGGGTTTTGCACCTGCTGCGTGTTTGAACCCGAATTTGAACTTCATTCGCCCAGAATTTGAACTTGGTCCCTTCTGAGAAGTTGTAGTGCTCTGAATGCCGTTTTCAACGGTATAAAATGGGCAAAAATTACATGAGCATATTGGGAGATATGGCCTGAAATGTGAACTGTGATGGGTGGCCGGCTGTCGTGCACATCCGTTAACGGATTGGCACTGCCGGTGTGCGCCCGTTGCTGCCCGTGTGCGCGTCCGTTAGCGGATGTGCAGCCCGTGCGCGCATCTGTTAACAGATGTGCCGACCTGTGTGCGTCCGTTAGCCATGGTGCCCGCTCCGTGCCTGATGGGTTAGCAGATGTGCTGTCCCGTGCGCGCCCGTTAACGAAAGCGACCAGTATTCGTGCGATCCGCAAGGCCGACTGCCGAGCCTTGTGTGATTCGTTGACGGACCGTCGAACCACCATGCCGACCCGTTAGCAGATTGTCTAACCCAACCTTGCCAAACCCGTGACGGACATGCCCAGATCCTAACCGATGTGCCCAGGCCCTAGCCGGTTAGCGGACTTGCCGACCCATGTACACCCATTAACAACTACTTAGCCCTAGCCGACGTACGTACACTCGTTAACAGACCCAAAGCCTAGTGCCAACCCCGTTAGCCCCGATCACCCAGGTCTGTAGATGTAACGTACACCCGGAGAGGTTTCCCGTTAGCCAACCCTAGGCATTAACCAAAAACGGCAACTATAACGGAAGCCTGAACCTGAGCTCAACGTGCCGACCGTCTCGGCACCCGACCAACACATAACCTCCAAACCGACCGTGCCCACACCCACGCATGGAATGACCACTGACCGGTGCCGGTAAGGCTCGGCACCGACACCCGATCAGGTAACCAACACGTAGCTATGCCTAGCCATCTGCGACCCCAACCACGCATGCACGACCACCGACTGCCCATGCCCAACCGGTAGCCATGCATCAACCCCATCCCGACATCTTTGATAACTACCACCGACCCCCACGGCCGGCCGACTAGCTAAATATACCGATCTTCCCCACAGAAATCAAGGCAATGGGTGACGACATACCAACTATAGCCAACCGACACCAACCCTTCCCGCCTTCGCCATGCAGCCGGCGTGACACCGATCGCCGGTCGAGTACCGACTTGGGCCGACCCTTGCCGATTACACCCGACTTGCACAAGCCTAGGCCAACCAGCCAACCCACTGCGACTTAACCAGTTGCTGATTCAAATAAAATGAGTTTGCCGACTCGTGTCAATCACACACCACCAACCTCTGCTTGTGTGATTTGCACACGAACAGCCCCTACTTGTGCAATTCGCACCCGACCGGCCCCGACTTGTACAAATAATATGCAAAGCGATTGGAGCGAACAGTTGAGCGTTAAAATGAAAAGTAGGTCGAGGTCGATAAAGTACACACTCGCCTTTCACATAATCATTGAAAAGCATTGAAAGGCATCTAACATGTCAAATGAGCAATTCATTCACAAACATGCAAGGAACACTCACCAAATAAAGCTGAGTAACACAAACGTTCGTGCCTTGATCACCCTCGATACCACCTTCAAGCCCTATGTACAACCAATGTATATAACCATCAATTCAACCAAAACAAGTAAATGTAACTTAACAAGTGCAAATAAATGCTACTAGCTAATGCATCTAAACTAGAAAGTTCTAGGGTGATTCATGGTCGCCAAATGATAAAACATTGAAGGTTTGAATATGGTGTAAACCAAACCACAAAATTACCCAAACAATCACTAAGACACCAAAATAACACTTAAAAACACTTAAAACAACAAAAAGAGCACACGCACAGGCGCTCAAACCAAAACGGACGACCTTAGATTCAAAATGGAAAACACACACTACAAGGTGTGAAAGGTAGATTTGACACCTTTTGCCATTTTGATCATAACTCATGGTACGAGTGTCGGATTGAAGTGTACAAGGTTCCATTTCGAAGCTAAGAGAACAAGCTATAACTTTCATGAAGACCATTTCTGCCTAGATTCACTCCTTTTGGGTCAAAAGTACGAAAACAGTTCCAGAAATTTCAGTTTCAGAATTTCTGACAGGCCTGATTCAAATGATCATAACTCAGCGCTCACAAATCCAAATCAAGAAATTCTAGATGCATTGGAAAGCTAGAACGAAGGGCTATAACTTTCAAATTTTGGCCAAAAGCCAAATCACAAAGGATCAATACGAAAAATGGCGACAAAGTTGCTGTCCAGCCTCCCCTGTTTTCCTGTTCCGCCCAAATGCATTGCATTCCAACCAAAACACGCACATGCAAATCCGATGTCTCAAAAGCGATATCAAACATGCAAATGCTGCCCCTAAACATCTTAGCTCTACACTAAGGCTGTCTACAATGCGTGACCTAACACCAAATGTTCATAATTCATTGAAATTGGTTCCAATTCAGCTACACCTCATGCATTCCTAATCAATTCCCATCATTGAACTACTAATGGAGTGTTAATCATCCATTTACACTACCACACAAACAAAGGTGGTCCAAGATCATTAACCCTAACTAGGGTTCGACCTCTCATCATCGCCAATTCAACAACCACCACACCAGAATACACTTCAAATAAACATGTATTGCATACATAACACACTAAAGGAAGCAATTAAACACATTAAACCAATAAGCCCTAAGTACCTCTTGTTGGCCGAAGTTCTTGGACCATGAAATCAACTAGCTTAGACCACCAATTCATTATATATCAAGCAATAACAAGCTTCAATTTATTCTAAACAACAACATAGAGATCAATTCCCAATAATGAATCTTGAAAAATAAGAAACCCTAACCTAGCTTCTTGGCCAAGAGTATACACACTAAAATCAACCAAACCAAACCATAGAATCATCTCAAAAGCTATAAATGATCATGAATTATGCTAAACCAACAATAAAATCCAACAACTTCATCAACTTAGATCAAATTCCAGCAACTTAGAGAAAAAATCCAGCTTTGATACCTTCAAGAAGATGAACTTAGGATGAAAGCTCAAGCTTCAAACTCCAAGGATAAAGATTGATGGTTGCAAAGGGTTGAATCTCCAACTTTTCTTTTCTTTTTTCCCTCTTTTTTCTTTCCTTTCTTTCTTCCCTTTGGCTCACGGTTTCTTCTTGTTTTTTTTCAGCCTTGCACCCGATTCCTATTGCTTCTCAAGTGACTAATAGATCAAGCTCATTAGATATTTATGCTTAGTCAATTAGTTTAGTCATTGGTCAACCATGTCATGCCATAATGATCCATCCATTTGAGTTGTATTTCACTCTTGCCCCAAGTGATTTCTTTTCCTATCAATTAAGTCCATAAGTTGTAAATCCAACTTAATCCAATAATACTTAATTACACCTAGGTAGGTCACTAATCACCCAGTTACCGTAATCAACTCTCGTGAGCCTACAAGTTCACACCGAAAATTCATGAAATAACAAACGTTTGATTTTTACATATAATTAGGGTTTTGAGAAAACATATTAGGGTTTCATATACAACTACTGTTTTACTATAAATTAGGGTTTCAAAAAAAATTAAAGTTGTTCAATTAACACCAATTAGGGTTTTAATTTCAAATTAGGGTTTTCAAATTTGGAAAACAAAATAGTTAAAACCAAACACTTTAAAAAGTAAAACAACCATATAAACACCTTGGCAAACAATAATTACTATAATTAACATTATTTAATATTTTCCAAAAATTGGGAAAAATCGGGGTCTCACAGTTAGAAAACATGATCAACATTTTTGCCGCTTTAAGGTATATAGAGGAAAGGCAAGTGACATTCGCTGTATTTCAGTTTGAGGGAGCAGCTCGATCGTGGTAGAATGTTGTAAGGGCAAAGTGGGAGAGGGAACAAGTACCCTGGACATGGCTGAACTTTACTCAAGAATTTAATGAGAAATATATTCCTCCTCTTGTTCAAGAAAGGCAAGAGGACGAATTTATAAGACTTCGTCAAGGAACAATGAGCATTGCTGAGTACAAAGCTCAATTTACCAAGCTGTCAAAATTTTCCCCAGAATTGGTTGCCACTGAACAAAAGACAAAAAGGTGGTTCATCCAGGGCTTAAATCTAGAGTTTTAGGAATCCTTGGCGGTAGATCAAATTCCTACATTTAGTGACGCCCTTGAGAGAGCTCAAAGAATGGAAAGTACAAAATCCCAACTGAGAGCCTTTCAAGCACGAAAAAGAGATGCATCTAGTAGTCGTAACTTGGAGATACCTAGAGAGGATAAACAGCCACCCAAAGTTGGGAAAGGAGCTGGAGGAACAAGACTTCCATTGCTGTCAACACCTACGATGGGGAAACCAAAGGGAGATATAACCAGAGGGAAGCAAGTTCAAATGGAAGCATCAAAAGAAATTCCGTGGGGAAGCCAGGAGGTCACACCTCATTTGACTTGTGGATACTGTGGAAAAACTAATCACACAGAGGAAAATTGTTGGAAAAAGGGACGAAAGTGCTTGATATGTGGAAGTGCTGAGCATCAACTTACTAATTGCCCGAGGAACCAATAGGGAGGGAATCTTCCTAAACAAGCAGATAAACGAATTGTCCCTAAACAAGCAACTGAAGGAGGGAATAGACCCCGAGCACCGGCTAGGACCTATGCTATTTTCGGACAACAGCCTGCAGGGTCATCTGATGTGATGGAAAGTGAGAATTTTGAGGAGGAAATTCGTTTAAGGGGGAGAGAGTGTGAGAACCCAAAAAAATGAAAAAATGACTTGCTTGCACCGTGAAAGCATTAAGTGCATTATTTTCCTTTAAATACTTTATTTTGTATGGATAGCATGACATTAATCTAGAATTCCATTTTACATGTTTCATGTAGCAAAATGCATAAAATTTATGTGGCATTAAGTAGGTTACATTTTAATTGAGGGATTAGAAGCTAATTGCATAGAATTTTAACCCAATTCATGGTCCAAATTGGGACACTTGTCAACCATCCATTAAAGTCTTGATTTAAGCCTTTCTATTTAATCTCTCATTTTCAAAAATTTGAACCAAAACTCTCCTCTCTCTCCTCTTGGCGAACTACATGAGCAAGAAAACACCAAAACCCTAAACTAGATTTTAGCAATTTTAGTAAGGGAAAAACATCTTCTAGTGAAAACCCTAGGTAGGTTGGTACTTGATCATCAAGATTGGTTGAAAGAATTGGAGCTTTTAGGTGGTTCTCTCTCTCCACTCTCAAGGTACCTACCTACTTATCTATGCTTTAATGATCTTCAAATTCAAATAGGATGCATGATTAGTTGAGTTTAAGGTGTTTGAGGCTGATTAGAAGGGAAGGTTGTGGAAGAATTTCTTGTAGTTGGAAACTTGAACTTAGACCTTTGTTTATAACCACCAAGTGTTTGATGAAATGCTGAAGATTTTGTGATGTTTTATTGATAACTTTCTTTGATGTTTTAGCATGCTAAAAGCTCTATTAGGAGTTGGAAATAATTCTTGAAAGGTTGCTTATAGAAGTTGTGTAGAAGAAGGAACATTGACATGAAATCAGAAATGGAATTCAGCCAACTTGCCGAACTTTCTGGTGATTATAGAAATTGAAATAGAACTTGACTTTATACCGTTAGAAATATCTATGAACCTAGTTTTAAACACCGCTGATGGAGCTCGATTTCAATTTTTCTACATCGAGTTATGGCCGTTCTTCCGAGACTGCTCAACCAACCTATTTCTAGCCTGACAGTTTTCTGGTGTCTCTGAGTTTGGTCATTTCGACCCTGATTAAGTATGATTTGATATTTTACCTCTTCATGAAAGTTGTAGCTCTATGTCTTAGCTTCAAAACTCCATGAAATTCACCCCAATCCAAAAACCATAGCCACAGTTATGATTAAAATTCTGAAGGGTGGCAAACCTGTCGATTTTCATTTTCTTTCTATAATCGCTTCTTTTATTCCTCTTGACTCGTGTTCACCTTTGCCATGTTCCAACTTACTTAACTCATGATTTTACTATGTTTATAAGATTCTTCATTTGTTTTACACTCATGCTTTGGATTAGACCTCTTATGATTTTGTGCATCCAAATTGTGATGGCTATCAAACAAAAAAACAACTAGTGTATGCATTTGGTCTTCTTGTTTGGGGTAGCCAATCCTAAATGTTTTTCATTTCATTTGCCATTAGACTTGGAAGGAGGAAATAAAGGAGATTTGGAAGCGAACGCCTGAGGTTATTTTGTTTAACTCGGTAAGTGTTCCAATGCATGTTTCCTCTATGCATGATACTTGAGTAAATGCTATTATTTGTTTAAAAAGCCTCTTTGATTGGCATACTAATGAGTGTCATGTTATTGTGATTCCCTTGATTCATTAATTCAATTAATTTTCAATAATTGCTTGCTTACAATGCATAGTTGAATCTTAAATGTACATAAATGTAGGCTGATGTGTACTTTATCGCATCGACTGAACTGAGCTTACTCTTTGCTGGAACCCTATCCTTGATCCTCCATCGCGAGGTCAGGTAGGCCAAAAACTTATCCTTGACCCGCTATCGCGAGATCGGATCAGCTGGACAGCCCTGAGTAGTTACTTACCAATGTTAAGTGCAAAGCTCAAAACTCTTCACCGAAAGGCCTTGAGTATAATATCTAATGTTAAATTTCGGGGATTGTTTATCGTTTTGGAGGTGATAAGGTGAAAGTAAATTTCGGGGATTGTTTATCGTTTTGGAGGTCATATGGTGGGAGTTTGGAGGTTATAAGGTAGAAAAATGTAGGGGATTGTTTATTGGAAATTATAAGGTGGAATATGGCTCCCAATGAGTCCCGTATCCTTTTGAGATCTCATTTATTATTTATTATTTGATTTACTTGAATGAGTAATCGTTTATTTGAATTAATGTTATTGTTTATCGCGCACTATGTACCTAACCTTATTTCCTGATTCCTAAATTTGGTAATGGTTATACTTGGAGTTATGTTTCTTGAATTACTTGTTAACATGTTAAATTTGGTATTGCTCATGTTTTGCTTGATTTCTTGGAATACTACTAGTAAGCTCATACCGCATTTTTTTCCTTAACAGGATTCAAGGCAAAAGGGCTCAAGGATAACATTAGATCATTTTGGGGAATTTTAGGTTTGTTTGTCACGGTATATCACCAGTAATCCTCTTTACCTTTGGAAGGCGAATGTACTTAAGTTGAACTCTAAACGCTTGGCCTTTTGTTCTATGAGTTTATGTAATTGCTTCTGGAGATATGTAAATGTTATTATGAAGTACCTTCAAGGTTATGTTATCTCAAAGGGACTTTGAGTATTTGTTTCTCCGAAGAAATTGTGGAATGTAATGAGTCCCGTGAGAGGCTGGGATCCACCGATCCCTTTGGTTCGCCTTAGGGGGAGGTGGGGCTATCACAGACTACAATAGATCTCAGTGCATTAAAATTGTAGGAACAGGGGACAGCAAAAGAAGCTACTAGGTATTGAGTTTTCTTCTTTGCCTGAAGCATTTGTCTTCTAGAGTTATACTAATGTCTTAGCTAAGATGAACATGTCAATTGCTATTTAGTTAACTTGCTGCACATGCCCATCTGATTAGTCTTTTGCACCAGATAATGTTGATAATTACATCTCGTTGTCTAATAAAGATAGGATTTTGTTTTTTGCCAAGGATAAGAAGAAGTGAAAAGAGAAACATATATAGAGATGTGTGTGTATATATATATATATAATAAAGATGGGATTTTTTTTTTTGCCAAGGATAAGAAGAAGTGAAAATATAAACATATATATATTGTGTGTGTGTGTGTGTGTATAATGTAGAAAAATAAAAAGCTGTAGTTGCAATTGGCCTATTAGTCTATAGTTGCTCCACTACCTTAACCAATCACCTTCACTGTGTATTTC
The DNA here is from genome assembly GCA_013103745.1 of Gardenia jasminoides. Lineage (NCBI taxonomy): Eukaryota > Viridiplantae > Streptophyta > Magnoliopsida > Gentianales > Rubiaceae > Gardenia > Gardenia jasminoides. Next base: position 46,822,475 of record CM023103.1, on the reverse strand, counting down.
TCTTCTTCTTCTTCTTCTACTTGTCGAGTGTTTTTTCCCTCTTGTAATACCATTCCCAATTGGTCTGGTGTTATGTTCAGGAAAATATGGTTCACCTAGATATTGAGAGCAATCAGAGTTGTTGGATGATGTCTATAATCGTGTCTTTAAGAATGTTGCTGGTTGTTATATACTTCTCACTAGATGCTGCAAGTATGTTAATAGTAACCATGCTCTTAAGGATTTTTATTTTTGTCATGCAATTCCTTAGCTTGCTAGACACCTTAATAATCATGAATTTGGTTTCTAGTAGGTCTGAATGAGATGTTTGTACTCTAGGTTAATGTGTCCAATATTTTATTCTTGAACTTGAGCTATCTTTGATGTCTTTCCAAGTTGGTTGGTCTCATATTTTTGTGAGTTCAACTTTCTTTGATATCTTAAAGACCTTTACTTTCAATTGTATAGCATACTTATTATCAACAAAAATGTGAAAGATACGTCCAAGCTTGACCGAAAAACAAACCCAATTTAGAGCATGATAAAGATTTACGCAAGTGACAATGGTTTGTGACTACATGTGGGCCATTAGTTGGGATTTACTACTCTTTAATCTACATACCAAGTATGTAGTCCTATGTTTTATATTTATAAATATGAACTTACCTCATGTAATCATATTTTCAAATAAATATTGCAAACAAAAAAAAAATCTAACTTTTATTCATTGTTTTGATGAACTTTGGCATGAATTTGAAATGTTATAGCCATAGTCCAATCTTATTACTTGGCTGCTAGATGTCTTTGGGTGGTTGCTATTGTGTAGATTTTAACTTTTTTCAATTATTGGAATGAAATTCTAGTTTTTTGGTTGTTTCTATTAAAAAACTTTTCACTGCATTTAAATATTCCTCGTGGATTTGTGATTTTCTTGATCTCATTGATATTAATTTACTTATTTAAGTAAATGGTTATTACAAAAACTAAGTAATATGGTGGGTAGGATTGTATTTAAAATGCTAATGAACATTCCCTTTTTTCTTAGATTTGAATCTATTAAGTAGAATTTTCTTTTAGATGCTAATAATATTTCTTTTTTATCAAATTAGAATCTATTTGAATATGGATAAAAGGTGGATGAATTCGTCACGGTTAAGTGATGAGTATAAAGCTAGTTTAGAGGATTTCCTTGATTTTGCATTTCCAAATGGGAGTATAGGGGAGATGATTTTATGCCCATGCATTAGGTGTGGAAATGGAGTATTTGTCATGAGAGTTCAGGCCAAATCACACTTGATGTGGAAAGGGTTTATTAAAGGATACAGTCAATGGATAGCTCATGGAGAGCTATCATCGAATATCCGACATATGTCTTCTGATGGCCCTTCAAATGAAGTTCCTTCACCCAATCCTATAGATGATGTGCATGGGCTATTGCAAGATGCATTAGGAGCTCTAAACCAAGACGTAAATATGGGAGAAAGATTAGAAATAGAGTAGCCTAATAATGATCTTTGAGAAATTCTACAAGCTAATAAATGATTCAAAACAGCCTTTATCAGATTGCCCATAGTTCTCTAAACTTTCTTTTCTCATGCGCATTTGCATATTAAGTGTCTTAGCAAAATGCCTAATTACTGTATTCAACACACTTACAGATCGTTGGACAAGCACTCCGAAGGTGTAAATCTACCCAAGTCCTATTATGAAGCAAAAAAGATAATGAAAGAACTAGGACTTGGATATCAAAAATATGATGCTTGTCTAATGATTGCATGTTACATTGGGAAAAGATGCATCAAAGATCAAATGTGACACTTGCAAGCATCTAGATGGGAAGCCATCAAGGATGATCCTACTTGGTGAAAAACGGAAAGTTCCCTACAAGGTTTTGTGGCACTTTCTGCTTAAACCCCAATTGCAGCGCCTATTCATGTCATCTAAAACTGTATCTTTCATGAAATGGCATTAGAGGGCCGTGCTAAGGATGGTTGCATGAGGCATCCTGCAGATACTCCAGTTTGGCAATCATTTGACTACAAAAATCTCGAATTTGCAAAAGAAGCTCGTAATGTCAGATTGGGTTTAGTTTCGAATGGATTTAATCCATACAAAAACATGAATGTAAATCATAGTACATGGCCGGTAGTACTGATGCCTTATAACTTGCCACCATGGATGTGTATGAAATAGCCATACTTTATGTTGTCACTACTCATTCCTAGCCCACATGCATTCGGGAACAATATTGATGTTTACCTTGAACCTCTTGTCGCTGAGTTGAAGGAATTGTGGGACTTAAGTGTCACTACCTATGATGCTTCATCAAAGCAAAATTTTCAAATGGGCTGCTTTATTATGGACCATAAGTGACTTTCGGTTATGCGAATTTATCTGGTTTGGAGCACAAGGTTATCTAGCATGTCCAATATGTCATAAGCCTCTTGTTTCACAACACTTAAGGCGTTGAAACTCTGTTACATGGGTCATCGGTAGTTTCTTGATAAGGATCATCCCTACGAAAAGATAAACATCACTTTGATGAAAATGAAGAACATGGAGCTACACCACACCATTTATTTGGAGATATGATCTTGGAAGAGTTGAGATCATTTAAAATTAAATTTGGAAAAGAAGTCAATGATAATCCCAAATTACTTTCCAATTAGAAGAAGCAAAGTTTTTTTTTGACTTGCTTCTTGGAAGGACAATCTATTGCGCCATTGTCTTGATTTCATGCATATTGAAAAAAATGTATGTGAGACTATCATTAGAACATTGTTAAATGTAGATGGAATGTATGATAACTTGAGTGTACGACGTGAGTTGGAGGAAATGGGTATACGGCCAGGCTTTCATCCTGTTGTTAATGAGTCTGCAAGCGTATACTTACCTCCAACTTGTTTCCATTTGGATAAGAATGAGAAAGAATTATTATGCCGAATTCTCAAAAAAGTTAAAGTCCCTGATGTTTTATTCAGCCACAATTTCAAAGTCCGTGCACTTGAAATCTCCTAGACTATTCGGACTTAAAAGTCATGACAATCACATTTTCATGCAGCAGTTGTTGCCATGATGTTATAGAAAGCTTCTTCCAAAATCAGTGCGGTGTCCTCTGATAAAGTTGTCAAAATACTTTCAAGATTTGTGTTCAAAAGCTCTTTGTCCCAAGGAACTGGTTCGAATGAAAAGTGAAATTGCTGTTGTGCTATGCCAGTTAGAACGTGTGTTTCCACTATCTCTTTTTGTTGTGATGGTTCATTTGACCATTCATTTGGCAACTGAGGCAAGAATAGCCGGTCTAGTACACTATCATTGGATGTATCCAATTGAAAGGTAATAACTTCAATTTTAAAATTCTATCTTTTTTTTCTTAGAGTGAGTAGTCTTATTATAACATATTATTTTGTAATTATCTCAGGTACCTATGCACCTTGAAGAATTATGTTCGCAATACAAGTCGGCCTAAAGGTTCAATTGCAGAATGGTACCTAATTGATGAGTGCTTGACCTTTTGCTCTCTCTATTTGTCAGACAAAATGATAACAAAGTTCAATCGGGCAAGTAAGAGTGAAGATAGAGGTGAAATTTCAAGTGAAGGACTTGCAATTTTTTCGATAGAAGGTCGGCCATTAAGAAAAGAAAATTCAGTTATATTGGACGATGAAATCATAAAAAAGGCACATCAATATATGTTATTCAATTGTGAAGCTGTGGATCCATATATAAAGTAAGTAATTGTACTCTATTCTTGTATTATTAAATTTGTCATATTTTATAATTTAACATTGTCTAGAGATACTTTTCATTTCTCTACTTTTATGATTGATGTAGCCAATATTGACAATTGGTTGAAGAGGAGCATCCACGTAGTTCAAGGCATGAAAAGGAGCGAATTCAAAGTGAGACATGTGCAAGCTAGTTTGACATTCATGTGAGTTAATTTAAGTTGTTAATTTATTCTCTTATGTATATAAACTTGTTTTACATTTTATTAATCTACTTTCTATTCTTTATAGGTGGCTGATTTTTTACTGAAGAATGAAACTATTTCAAAAGATCTGAAATTGTTGGCTAAGGGACCAAATATTGTGGGGTTGAAGTATGAAAGATATATTGCCAATGGATTTAGATTCCATACCAAAAAACTGGAGAGCAAAAGAAAAAACCAAAATAGTGCGGTGATTGTTACTGCAACAACATCATCATTCACAAGCACGGGAGATATGAACCCGGTTTCAAGTGACTTGTCCTATTATGGTATTCTAAATGATAATTTGGATTTGGATTACGGTGGAGATAGAAGAGTGGTCTTCTTTGATTGTGACTGGGTTTCTAAAGGAAAAAGATTGAAGCAAGATGATGATGGGTTTACACTTGTGAATTTTACGAAAGTGAAGCGCCACCAGGAACCCTTCGTTCTTTCATCCCAAGTGAAACAAGTATTTTATGTTGAAGATCCTTTAGATAAGGGGGGGAATGTTGTTATCCCAAAAACACCAAGAGATGATTTGAAAATGGATCCCATAGACATTGAGATATACTTGCAAAGTCAGCCTTCAAATGCGAATCAAAATCTTATGTTTGAGGACATTAATTAGGTTCGAGAGGGTGTCGAAGGAGACATAGTTGATAGTAACAGAGTGGCACGAGAATCCAATTGATGATATTTTATAAATTTGTTGTAACAAACTCATTTTAATCTTTGACCTTTGCTTTAGTTCTTTTTTTTTTGTCAAACGAACCTTTGCTTTAGTTCAATGTATATGTTTTGCTATTTATTTTTCTAGTTTGTGTTGTCTTTATATAAGTAAATATATTATGACAAGCAGTTCATTGCATTATATATTCTTGTTAGTTATAAACTTTATTACTTATACCTATGAACTTACAAACGGTAGCTTTGGTTGTACAGCAATGGTGAGAACAAGAGGTGGAAAAAGCAATAGAGGACAAAGGAGTTTCCAACTACATGATAGAGATGCTGAAGACGATGTTCACTTGGAAAATGAGGAAGGCACTAGTATGACTTGTATTACAAATTGTTGTAAATGGTAGGTGATAATATGTGTATGACAATAGTTTCTATTTAATACGATACATTATAACTATATTATTGAACGTGTAGGTGGTGGCTCTGATAATGACATGCCCAAGAAAACTCGGGGGCCAACTTATATGAGACACATTTGGGTAGACATGGTACTGATAAGCGAATAAAAGTGAGGTTCAATAGACTTGGTGAGCCAATAGGTGCAAATAGGAGTAAATTCAATGAATTTTTAGGAGTGTTGGCAAGAAATGGAAAGTATGCACCTTTTGACATTGACACTTGGTGTAAGGTTTCCAACTCTTCAAAGAATGATATGATTGAGATTGTAAAGGTATATATTTCTCTAACTTACTATATCACTTGAATGTTTATAAGCTTTTGATTGACAATTTGATATTACAGGAAAAATTTGATCTCCCTCCTGGCATGGAAGAACGAGTGAAGCAATCATTAGGGAAGAAATGGAGAAGTTGGAAGTATGCTCTCAAAAAAAGTTATTTCGATCCAAACCAGCCAATTGAAAGTCAAGTGCAAAAAAGGCCAAACCAAGTTCTTCCCTAACAATGGAAAAATATCTTGACTAAATGAAATTCTGAATAGTCAAAGGAATGATAAATTTATATATTAGTTTGTCTCTTTACGTAGAGCTAGCTATATTCTGATATGCTTAATTCTACAGATATTGAGTGCAACAAACAAGGAGCATCAAGGGAAGAAAAAAATGAATCATAGTATAGGGAAAAAACCATTTGCTCAAGTTTGAGCAGATAAGGTACTCAAATTTAAATGAATTGGTAACCAAGACTAAACTTCCCGATTGATATTTTCTTTGGATGAACTAATGTGTGGCAGGAAAAAAAGTTCAGTCATTCTCTCTCTAGATCAGACATATTCACCATATGCTATAGTAATTCTAGTGGAATGCCATCTAGTTATGAAGTTGGAGAAAAGATGGTATGGTAGTAATGTTTATTCCCTCCACTAAAGTCCAGTTTTTTTTTTTTTTTGGTTACAATGAGCCTATGCTAATTCTGAATAGTCACAACTTTAGGAGGAAATGGAAAGGTTAAAAAATCAACTGCTCCATGGAGAAGAAGATACTGTGGGTAGGAATGATGTGTTTGCACAAGTAATGGGTGAAGAAAGGAGTGGAAGAGTTCGTACTTACGGTTTGGGAGTTTCACAAGCCGAATTGTGGGGTGATACACCAAGTCAGACAACCTGTTTTCGCTTAGTCATGGAGCAAAGTGCTGCATTAATAAGAATGGAGCAAAGGATTCAGCAGCTAGAATCATCTCAGCAAGGAAGATCACAAGGACAAAGTTCACCATCTTTTCAAAGGTCTACATCACAATCATCAAATGGCATTAATCAGTGTAATCTTCAACCCTCATTTGTTACATTCTTTCAAAGCTACTTTTGGAACTAATTCATGAATCTAAAGAATTGTTGTATGGTACTTAATAGTTTGGTGGTCAATATGGTCAGATTAAATATGTATAGAGTTGTGAAAGCAAATCTTTGGTATACGAATTATTTTTTATTTTTATTTTTACCTTTTTTTTTTGGTAAAGACAAAGCTAGTGTAATGCAGTGTCTACATGTATCACTCTTTCCTGAATGTTTTGATAGCCCTTTACCTGTTGGTTTATTTTAAATGACTCTGGACCATATGGCATGCTTTTTCATTCAATGAATCAGAATAAGTTCATGTTGCTGGGATAGTTGAGTTTAAAGTAATGGATCAAAATGATATTTATGTGATGATGGTCTAGACAGGATTAATCCCTACCAGAATTGAGGAGAAAAATTAGTTGAATCATTTTACCAAAGTTAATTGACTTGCCATTCTTTGAGAGTTTTATATCCTTTGGTTATATGATGGACTATATAGGCATGAAGTCTTTTTGGCTGTTTTCATTATCATTGGGAAACAGGGGATGACATGGGCAAGCCCTTGTCTAGTTGCAAAGTGGATAAATCTTTCTTTTGTTGAGACTTGGCTAGAAAGACATTCATATCTACATTAGCAAAATCTCAAACTCTTTCAGATTTAGGTGGAAATCAAGAATTTAGGATAGGAGAATTGGATTTTATCAATGAACTTCTGTGCTATAAGGATTGAAAGTCAGGTAGTACCTTGATTGAGTCATTATAGTTGCTGTTGACATTTACTAAAATGTAAATCTGTTTAGCTCCTTTTGTAGTGTATAATCTGATTTTACTATATATAGGCCTGTTTAGGAATTGATATCTTATGTGTGATTTTCACAAATTTTATAAAATTGGTATTTTGAAGGTTGGAGATAATGTTACAATAAGGAGCATGATTGATCCGAACAAAATTTTGACTGTTAGAGTGGTTAGGAGTTTGGATCCTACGGCTGAAGTTGGTGATACACCTTTAGGTTCACATTGGTGTGAAGTTCATGGGAATGTGCCTCTGGAGAGTGATGAGAAGTTAATGAGGCCATACCATAATTTTTGGAAGATTGGGGATGCAATTGGAGTTGCCATTGATCGTACCTTCATCATTTGTCAAATTTAGTTTGTGTTCATTTTCTCATGTTAAAACTGTAAAACAAGAGCTGATTGAATTGTAACTTGCCTTGTTTGGTTTAGAACACTTGTAGGTGAGTATTGAAGATAACTGAAGCAATATTAGGTCATTTTCTCATGTTAAAACTGTAAAACAAGAGCTGTTTGAATTGTAACTTGCCTTGTTTGGTTTACAACACTTGTAGGTGAGTATTAACTCAAAGATGGCATGAAACAAAGTATTAGGTCAAGTTGGAGTTTTTGCAGGAGACATCAATCCATTACTTGCTGTCCTATACTTCCTTTCAATGTAATTTGTGTGGATACAAAAAACTAATTTAAACTATCTAAGTGACCAGCAATTTGTCGATACAACTTTTGGATTTGGGGTTGTTTAAATGTATACTTTTGCACAGTTTGGATGCTTTCAGATGCAACATTGGATGATTGTATTTACTTTTTTTTTATAAATGTACTAGCCATGTTACCATTCCTTCAAAATTAAATTTTAGATGCATGTGCGACAAGTTTGTGACAGCCCACTTTCCCAGGCCGAACGAGGGTTAGTGGCGGTTGTCACGCCCAGTAATCGCCGGACTCAAAATACACAATCATGAAACCATTGTAAAAGAAGACAACTTCATAAGCAAATAAGACAAACTCCAAAATTACATCAAGGCTAATAACAACTCAAAACACCACAAACTATCAAAGTCATCCGTTAACTTTAATCTTAGACAAAGGAAAAGAAATTCCACAAACACTAGATCTCTTCAGGAGCTTGCCATTGTACGTCGCACCTCAGGACACAGTAGGAAAAGCTCTCAAAAGCTTTTATAGGGGTGAAAGCAAAGCTTCGGTGAAGACAAGAATTCCATACCCAGTAAATTCAAAACAATAACACGCGTTCAGAATAATAAACAAGGAAATCATACAAAGGCGATATATAAAATGCATTAAGGATGTCTGTGTTGTCGCCAGCGTATTCAAATGTCTGACCTCGCATTTCATCGAATGTTGAAATCACTTTACCCTCGCGTGAAGACGTTGTAACCCCCTCGACCCTCGCTCATCATAATAGTATTATCATTAGAGCCAAGTCGGGATGGCGGCACCTCCCTCCATAGGCGTGGTACATACGCTAAGCAGTAAATGAGTCGACGGCGAGACTACAGCGGTGCGACTTTGCCGAAATCAGGCCAAAACGGCGCAGTGGGAGAGGACTCTCCCACTCTCTTGAGTGTGAGTACATCAACCGTTTGGTTCTAGCATGTCAAGAACAAGCACATTTAAGCATTTAATGATTTCCACTTCAAGTAAATTCAAGCAAGGGTGAAGCGCTGATAAAAGTACCACGCCAATCAAGTCAAACAAGCATGCTTTTCAAATGAATTTCATTAAACTGTATATCCAAGCATTAAAACAACAGACACTTGAACACTCACCCAACAGTTGAGCAAACAAGACAATGTAGGTAGTTAAACACGATCTTCACCGTCCACGAATCTCACGAGATGTGAAAGTGCAAGCAAATTATTTTTCGATTCAAACTAAAGGTTTGGCAAAATCCATTTCAAAGGTGAAATGACGCGTGACAGCAAATATCAATGAATTAAATTCGCTCTCGAAACCATTTATAAAACTTCATATAGTTAAAGGAGCACGCATGGGCATTAGACAGGAAAGCGAATGAAATGGAGCAAAGCGGAAAATACACACTAAAGGTGAAGAGACAGTTTTGACACCACTGCCTGCAGCTAATACTCATAACTCGGGTTACAAGTATGGGATTAGAATGATATGTACGAGGTGTAATGGTTTGCTATGAGAACAAGCTGCCAACTAGGTGAAGACAACTTCTGCCCAGATTTTCTCTTTCTAGGTGAAAAAAATGTAGAAACAGTTTCAGAAATTTTCCCAGGTCAGAATTGCCGACGGGAGCTAGATTCAAACGCAATCATAACTTACTCACAAATCCAATCAGAAATTCCAAGCCATTTGGAAAACTAGAATGAAGGCTATAAGTTTAGTGTTTTGGCCAAAGCCAAATCCTAGCGGATCAACAACGAAGCTGGGATTGCTGGTTTGTCATTCTGTTTTCTAGTTTGATTTCGCCCAAACCACCTTCTATACAACTAAATCACACACATACAAACAACGCTTGAATCGCGACAACAAACATGCATTTGCAGCTTCTCTACATCCTATATGACCCGTACACACACGTTACACATATATAGCATGCACCAAGTGCGATCAATCCGTTCTAACTTGTACATTGTCATCCATTGTACTCTATTGCTTCTATTGCTCGAGCAATGAATATCAACACCACTTTCATGATCTAACAACCATTAACACCATAGAATTCATTTACCAAAGAGAATAACAAGGACCAAGGAAAACACATAACAACCACAACCTTCAAGTTCATGCTATGGTGGGGGGAGCCTTCAAGGCCCACACCACAATTCACCAACAACAGCACTTCAACACCAACAAACACAAACATAAACTACCACAGAAAACTTCAACTAAGAAAACCTAACCCTAGTTCTTGGCCAAGATTCAAGACAAACAAAACTAGGAAAACTAAACCATGGAATCATCTTCTCAACTAACTTGATCATCAAAGCTGAAAACATGGGTAAAATTCATCATCTTCATCAACTTAATCAACTTAAACTAAAATTCAGCACTTTCACTAAAATTCATTTTGCAAGGTAAAATACCTCTTGAATCAAGGTTGAGCTTCACAATCAAGTGCTCCAACTCCCAAAGAAAGGTTAGATGATTGAATTAGTAAAACTTTCCCAAGACTTTTCTGTTTTCCCTCTCTTTTCCTCTTTTTTCCCTCACGGTTTTTTCTTCTTCCCTTCTCCGGTTTCCCCTCTTCCCTTTCTTTCTTGTTTGTGATTGGCTGGGTCTAGAAATAGCCAAAGATAACTTCTCATAGATATTTAACCTTAGTCAAAATTGAGTCAAAATTGTCATACTAATTACCCCTACTAACTTAATAATTCTACCCTTGCCCAAATAATTTTTCTTTCCTTTCAAACTAGTCCATAAGTGCACAAATTAACCTAGTCTATCAAAGCTTAAACCTTACACACTACTTAGGCCACTGCCAATCACCTAGAAATCTAATCTCACTTCCTAATCATGCATTTACTTGCATTAAAATCTACAAAGTGGCAAACTTGTAGTTGAACATAAAATTGTAGTCATTTTCAAAACTAGGGTTTAATAAAACCAAACTTGGGTTTTCCACATCAAATAAGAGTTTTATCGAAATTTAGGGTTTTCAAGGTATACTAGGGTTTTTATATGTCAATCTTAGGGTTTTGATTTGGAAAACAAAATAATTCACCACGACACACTTTGAGAGGTAAAGCATACCATATAAACATCAGTAGAACCAGAATAATAAATCCAGCGTTACAATGTATAATACAGTAAACAATGTATAATAAAGTAAACAGCAGCGACATATATGCAAATGGTATGGGTCTCACAACCTTCCCTTCCCCTGTAAAAAGATTTAAATTCCTCGAAATTCATACACTGAAATAACGAATAGTTCGGATACTTTCTCCTTATCTCCTTGACTCCAGTGGCAACGTCAATTCGACATCATGGTTTTTTCCACAGACCTTCACTAAAGGATTTGCTTATTCCCTCAACTCCTTGGTTACGTGGTCCAAAAGCTTTGGTTTCTCTTCGTAGGTTAGAGTTTCATCAAGTTCTATATCCCTCTGGTTGAAGTATATGAGATGGATCACGGATGATATTTCTTAAGAAGCTGACACATGGAACCGCGTTGTGAATCACGGAAGGATAAATGAGTGGGTGGTGCAATCCAACATAATGCTTTACCTTAGACCAGCTCAAGAGGCCATGATGTATGCAGGGCCCACATATCTTGGCTGCAATTTCTTTCCTTTTTTTCCAGCCATCAAAACTCCACATTTAAAGGCAGTAATTCTAAGAAATATTTGATCTCCTACCTCAAACTCCAAATCTTTTTCTCCTATTCCACATGCGTAACTCTTTTGGGTTTTGGGCGGTTAAAATTCTCTGGGATTAACTTGACCTTTTCTCGAGCTTTCTTCCATCCAAGGATTGTAGTTGGATCTAGGCTTTTCTTCTCTCTACCTCATCCCAATAAATTCAGTAAGGACATTTACCTAAAAGCAAGAGCTTCATGCAGACCATTTGTATGGATGAATGAAAACCTATTATAAAGCAAATTCTACCAAGGTGGAGATATTGACTCAAGGCCTAGTCCCAAGTCGAGAACACAAGTCCTTGCTTTTGTATGAAGTGTTTGAATTGTTCTTTTCGATTGCCGTCGGTTTGTGGATGATAAGTAGTGCGAGGTTTAGCTTAGTGCCCAGCGTTTCTTGCATCCTTTGTACAAAATCTAGACACAAACCCTTGGATCAGGTCCGACACTATGCTCCAGGAATACCATGCAATCTTGACCTCATCATGCCACAATTTAGCCAATTTCTCCATTGAGTACTTCATGCTTATAGGCGGGAAATGTGCCGAGGCTTATTGAGCGGTCCGGTGGTCTACGATAACCCAAATCGCAACATCATGACCTCTTTCGTTCTTGGTAACCCCAGCTTGATACAAAATCTATGGTAATATGTTCCCCATTTCCACACACTGTGCACCTCTTCGGTTGCTGATACACCCGCAGAGAAGGAGCCTCGATGTTCAACCTTCACTCTGACATACGGTGCATAGTACATGTACGAACTGAACGAAGCTGAGCTATTTCCTTAACCATGCCTTCCAGCGGTAAAGACTTTTTCAAATCTTAGTGCAGTTTATTTCCTCCAGGGGTGTCTATACTTAGATCGATGAGCCCCCCTCCGATATCTCTACTTGAGTTCTTTCTGTGTGAATTTTCACCGATGATTCGATCTTGCAAACTCCTTTTTGCTGGAATGGCCAATCCATGAGTCCTTTTGGATGCTTCCCAATACTTTTTATGCATTCACGGGATCACTTGCTGCACTTCTTTAATCCTTCGAATGGTGTAGATTGTGGTACAATGTTTTCCCTAACTGCTTCTACTTAGGTGTAGTCGAGAGTTCAGCGGTATCTCACTTTAACATGTCGTTATTGGCCTTCAGATTAAATTTTGTACGCTACCTTTCGAAGCATCAACTTCTTCGTTAAACCGGGATGGTGCCAAGCGTCACAATAATAATCCCTCAAACTCCCACCCAGCCTCGTTGTCTCAGGTGTTCTGGAAGATAAGTATTTAAGGCTAGCATGGTGGGTCGAAGCGCCAGTGTTACGCGTATAAGTAGTAATGCTCCTTTACATTAATGCTGGGCGCTACTGACTAATTCCATCATGGGTTGGGATAATTTTAACATTGGGGTGGGATAATTTTGCTCATGGTTTCAACTTACCGTGGCGTAAAGAGCTATCTTCCAATTCGTTTTGCATCAATACACAGCAGCCCTTCCTTGGTCGTCTTGAATTCCCTTATCATGCTTTCCATTGAGCGCTGGCCAGTAAACACAGAGAACCCGGAGGGTAAGGGGCCAGCGCACTTGGAAATCTCGCCGGATAGAACATTCCTTTATGAAACCTAACTAAAGGTATTTGGAAATGTTGACAAATTCCATGAAACCTAGGCTTAGACATTTCATCAAGGAACGTGTGATAATAACTCAATACCACCAATTTATCAAAATCATCAAATGGTTCAATCTTATACAAAGGAAATCCTACAAAAAAAAATACTAAGGCTAATCTACTAGGTTGTGATTATGGGTGCCACTACTTCGGACACAATTAAGGAGAAACAAAACATAAGGTTGAATAGAAACCCAGGTGAGGTCAGAATACGTACACAAAGCGGTGAAAGCTGATGGCAGAATTCATGACAACCAATAATACTTGATTAGAAAACTTGGAAATCATATAGGAACAATATGTAATCGATAAAAGGTCTGATGTAAGTTGCATGCTACGCCATTTCAAAATCTAACGGTCGGTCCCAAAGCGTGGATTTTGGGAATGTTGGTATTTCCGGAGTCGGCCATTCATTACTGACGGTAAAATCGACTCTCTCGCTGAATCCTCACTACAATGTGCAGTAAGTCAAAATAAAGATGATAGCGTCGAATAAGTCGGGATGAAGTGACCGCTCCATTTCAGAGTGATGCACTACGTGATGATTAACATCGAACAAATTCGAGGGATGGCGATGCCTCCATGTCGAATTTTATTACAAACGGTAAATGGTCGACAGAGGACTCTGTTTAATCACGACTTATTGGCTTGTCAGCCGGCTGGAGAGATTTACCTCACATTCTAGGTGTGAAGGTACATTCCTAACAGTTTGGTCTTATCCGCGATCAAAGAACAAGCACAAAATTTACAAACATTTGCGACTTCAACTCAAAGCGAGGAATTCAAACAGGGTGGTAGCTTGATAAAGTGCAGCTTCGCCAAGTCAAACTAGCGTACTTTCAAATGAATTCCATCAAATCGACATCAAACATGAAACAACAAGCACTTGAACACTTCGTAACTGTTTGAGGCTGTAAAGCAAGAACAGTATGAGCAGTTAAACGCGATCTTTCTAGTCAGGCGGGGCGTGAAGGGTGCAAACAAGCTCTTTTAGAGTTCAAGCGAAAGGTTTAAGCGAGTCTTCATTTCAAATCAACGGAAATAGCATTGACAAGAAAATACTCGATGAACTAAGCTCAAAAATGCTTATAATCACTTAAAACAACAAAACAGCCATAAGTTGGACGGAGAAAGCAGGACGATGACAAAAGAAAATAAAAGCGGAACTTTGCCCAAAGAGATTGAAAAAACAGTTTTGACACCTTGTGCATAGTACTTATATCTCAGGCCTAAGGAATTAAGCCGGTTGGCGTTACAAGGTGCGTTTGAAACTAAGAGAACAAGCCAGCCAACTTTCATGAAGGCAATGTGGTGATAGTTACTCCTTCTAGGTCAAAATACAGAAACAGTTTCAAATTTTGTAGTGAGTTATCAAATGTTCAACTTAAGCAGACATGCTTGACTCACAAATCAATCAAGAAATTCAGATCGTTGGAAAGATGAACAAGGGCTATAACTTTCATGTTTTGGCCAAAGAAACCAAATCCTAGGGATGTGCAATATTAAAGTTGCTGGGAGCCACCAACCACGTTTTTTCTGTTTTTTCGCCCAAACCACATTACAATCAACTTCAAATGCCTGCGTACAAACTCATGACTCAAATGCAATAATCAAACATAGGCTGGCCTTACCGTTCCGCGTTTACCTACATTTCCATGAAGAGTTGAAATCCAATTCCATCGAACTGGGTGAAAATAATGAAACAATGGCTCTACCTATCCTTGAGATTCGCTTGAGGATGGCTTCAAATCTTCATAACTTCAACTTACTACATTCCGTCGGCGATTCAAAGCCCAGGTAAGAAATTTAGCATAAGGCCTAAAATAAGAGACCTCAAAACAAAAAACAGTCCATCTTCCCTGGTCAAAATGGCACATTGGCAACAAAATAATGGATTTGGGACAGAAACAGGGCATCAGGGCATTTTAGTCATTTCACATGCTACAGTACTCGATTCACCCTGAAAATTTGCCAGGTATATACTCACTCAACTCTCTACAGCTTTCATGCTTTGTGCTAAAGCTAATTCTGTCCCCATCATTTGCGAAAATAGCAAGCAAATCGGACAGAAAAATGGACAAAAAAAGTCCAGCCTAACAATTTATTCTTGGCTGCAGCTTTACGCAACCATTTAAATAATGAACCAACATTAACTCTACCATTAGCACTAAAACAAAACCCTAACCTAACTCCGTCATGGCTTCAGGCATAAGTCCACATCAAAATCAACTAATCTAATCCATGAGAATCATTCCGTAAACTGAAAAAATAAGCATGAATAAAACCAGCAGGAATCACAAAACCCCACAATTCACAATCTTTATCCAAATTCAAACAGCAGAAATAGAAGAAACCTTTCAGAGATGATGTTCTTGGGTGAAACTAAGTTCCAAGTCAAAACTCTACTTACTTGAAAAACTCAACAAATCAAGCGGTTAAGAAAGTTCACCAAAATCACAAAGCTTTTATTTGACCCTTTCCCTCTCTTTTTTTTCCTTCCTTTCTTCTCTTTTTCTCGGTATTCCTCTTGTTTTTTTTCCACTTGGCTTGGTAGGCGACCTCAAACCATTAAATGAATCAAATGATAAAAGCTCAAATAGATATTTTACTTAGTGTAAATTTGGTCAAAAATAGCATGCCAAAACCACCAACTAGATTATTTCCATCTTACCACGTAATTTCTTTCACATCAAATTGGTGCCAGATTTTCCAGTTAACTTTTTGCTTTATCAAGCTTAATCACCTTGCTATTAATTACCTAATAACTCGTCGCAGCTAAATTCACACTAAAATTCATAAAATAACAAGCGTTTGATTTGTACATATAATTAGGGTTTCAAGAAAATATATTAGGGTTAGTACATTTAGGTTTATTGCAAACAAATTAGAGTTTTGTCAAATTTAGGGTTTTCAAAGCAAACCAGGGTTAAATTTCAAATTAGGGTTTTAGACTTGTAAAACAAAATAGCTAAAATGACATTTTTTGTGAAGTAACACAAACCATATACTTACTTTGGTAAACAATAATGACTATAAGTAACATTATTTTGTGTGAGAAAGTCGAGGTGAAAATTTAAACAAAAATATTAAATAAGTAGGTCAAATAAAATAAACTTTTGGGTCCTCTGGCCTATGACAAGTGTATGAGTCAACCAGGCATAGCTAGTTCACGGCCCTAAACTTTCACACTTAGTGTCCCATTATAAACTAACTTGCTTTACGGTCAACTCGGTCCTTAGGTCCTTTATTTTGGAGAAATCCCTTAATGAACCCTAAATTAATATAGGCTAAACACAAGGAAACTCCGAACCTCCGTTGGATTCTACCAGTTGTTTCATTTAGAACCACATTCCAGCCTTAGTTGGGTCCTCTTTGTGATCCACGTCTTTAGAGAATTATATGACCCGAGAAATGCCACTTGCTCTAGCTGAAATTCACACTTACGTTTATTTCGTGATGTTCTCGAGTTTGCGATACTATTCAGCCCAAGATGTGGCTAGGTGATCTCTGCAGGTCTTAGAAAACCACGAATATCATTCCATTAAACGCATTTACAAACTGATCTAGGTAGGGCTTAGAGACCGTGCATCAAATCCATGAATGCATTTAGTTAGTAGTCGATCCGAAGGCATTCTAGAAACTCAAAATGCCACGTGCTCATTGGGTTGTGCTTGGAATATTCCATACATCGGGATCCTTGGTGATGGTAACCACAATAGAGACTTAGGTATACCCTCGCCCCACATGGCGATGCGAAGAAACTCATTGATGTGTGGTGGGGTGTTGTCTAATTATTATCATTCTGAAACCTCGATAATCTAGCC
>CM023103.1:46739311-46804420 GCA_013103745.1 Gardenia jasminoides | reverse complement strand
TTGTTGTACTTCGTTTGATTGCATTGTGCTGTATTGACCCACGGAATCACCTGGGCTATGACTACGTGAAGAGAGTGTGGGATTGCCTTAATTCTGGCTTCTTGTTGCTTTGGCAGAGAGTGATCGTACTCAGCAGTCCAATCACGCCTCTAGAGCAACTGAATCTTCTCTTGAATGATCTCTCTGATCCCCAGATATGTGTGTGAAAGTGTAGAAAGCCCAAGCCTATTCTCTCTTTCTTTGGAATTTCTCTCACATTAAGTTTTTCTCAAAAACCTAGCCTCTGCTATTGCGTCAGCAGTGGTTATGTTGTTATGGTGGGCAGTATCATAGTCGTCATTTATAGGAGAGGTAGAGAGAAAAGGGTGTTTGTCAAATCAACAAATATATTTTATCCCCATTTTCGAAACCCATGTCCTTTATTCATAATTAGACCCATGGGTTTTATTTTCAAATCTCCATTTGGACACACAATTTTAATCAATTCAATCTCTGTCGTGTGATCGAATGGGTTCCAAACTCGGCAATAATATGAATTATAATTCTCAAGAAGAATTAGATGGCAACTTTATTTTATCATTAGTTACAATAATTCCTTAATTATAGGTTGTGGCGGTGTCTAACACATCACAACAAGTGACCGAGGATTAGTCAAGGGAATTTTGACCAAACCTTTCCATGGAAAATTACCATGTAATTATTATCCTTTCTATAGATATCCAATTGATGGGGAATGAGGAATAAGTGCCAATGACTAATTAATTTGCTAGTTCGGGTTATGTAAATTAGGTTAACTTAGGAGACACTCTTCAGTCTAATCACGGTCGACTACTGGGTTACATTCCAACTGAGTGGCCTTACTTGGACGCCCATTTTTGATTAATGAAAAGGAAAGATTTGGATTTTTTATTGGTTTTGAAAAAGAAAGGGAAAGGGGGTCATGGGGTACCAAAAATTGGTTAGCGAAAGTCTAAAAGGGTTTTAGAAAAGGTTTGGAGTAAGCCATTGTATGGTAACAAGTCACCCAAGAGATTTAATTAATGAAAATAAACAGAAAACCCTTTTTAGGCGACTCGGTCTTTGAAAAACTAGAAAAGGTTGGGGTCACGGTTGAAGAAGGGGAGGCAAGGTAGATGTTAGATATAAGGCACCTTCTAACCTAACCAAGCTAGTTGCAAAATTTGGTTGAAAATTTCAAAATTCTATCATTTTGGATGTTGTCTATGGATGCAAAACCTAAACCTAATGTTGGATGAGAGGGGCAAAATGTCTGTGAGGTGTGATTGGAATTGATCCACATTAGTTGTGTCATCCAATTTTGATCCATAATCGCGAAAAATGCAAGCGATGGGGAACAAGCTGAGGAAAGATAGGGTTTTCAAAATGCAATTTTTATAGTATCAGAAAAGAAATTGGGTTTTGAAAAGGTCAATTTTAAGTGCAAAGGAACTTTGAATTTCAAAAAGATGTTTTAAGAAAATAGTTTTGACTTTGAATTGCTAAAATATGAAGTTGATTTTTTAAAGAGAATGATTTGATAGAGTTTATTTATGTATGTCCTAAGAGGATAATGCAATGGGTCTGCGGGGGACTAAATTCGTGACTTTGATTCTTATTTTCATAGAAGGGAAATAAAAGCGTGCTAAGGTTAAGGACATACTTAAACTCTTTCTAGTTCAAGGGTAATACCTTAAATGCACTAATCTAATAAAAAAACTAAATGAGATGTTTAAACTGCGGATGGAGAATAGTGACTGTAAAATGGGAAATCTAAAAGTGGAAAGTGTGTGAAATTGTATCTAATGCATGCAGTTTTAGGGTCTGGCGTTAGCCCTCGTCAAAGGTTCTCATAACATTGGATTAGTGAGAAATGAAGAATAGCATTGGACTAGTGTGTGGCAATCAATCATTTACCACAATAAACATGTAGGCAATGATAATAAAATAAGCATAATAAGCACATAACATAGGCATAATATCTAAATGCAAGGCCAGGAGAAGCAAGTAAACACATATCATGCAAGCATGCAAAATAAGCATATAAAAACTAATTGTACATTGGAAACCTAAATACACAGGGGAAAATTCGGATGATAATCCCAGCTATTACATCTTCTAGAATAAATACTTACACGCAAAATCAAACCTATCTCAACTTGGCATCAAGACCTCCGAGATGATTTTCGAAAATTAAATGATGAAGACATGAATAAAGCAAAGGAAAACTTAATTTAAAACATGCAAAATCATACAAAACACATAATAAGCACATAATGGGGGAAAGAAGTTACCATCCTTGATGTGAGGCCTTGAATTGAATGATGGGAATGGTTATCTAGACTCGATAAATGAAAGGATCCGGGTTTAAAAAATGAATCAAAATACAAGATTATCTAAGCAGTTACGCAAACAAGCAGATAATATTAGGAAATAGGGAACAAAAAGCGGTATCAGCGAAATCTGGCTTGAGAGGATTTACGCAGATGGCGCTTAACGATCAGCGTTACAGCAAAAATCAGAGTCAAAGTTGGTGAAGCTTGTGAACTTCGGCCAGCATCGCCAATCATCTCGGGGAAAACCCGGTTTTGGAACAATATCACAAACAAAATCCCGAGGGGATCTATTTAAACCTCTTGACCGGATCATTGTCAAAACAAAGCTAAAATCGAGAAAGCAAATCTTAAGCATCAGCGTCATCAAGTGGACAACAAGAAGGAAGAAGCGTAATGAGTTGATTACAGCGGGTGGCCTGCGTAACAACCGGCGTTTCTTCCGTCTTCAAGTATTCAAAGCGAAGCGGGCGTTCTGCGAAGTAGTCCGCAAAGAGAATTATTCACAGCTTCAAACATTCAAGAGGAAAGCCGTTCACGAAGTCATCCGCAAAGTAGTCGCGGTTTCACATCTTGGCGAAGAACATTTTCCAGAAATTTCTCGGGGAATCTAACGAAGAAGCATCAAAGCGTCGATTTTTTGAGCGTAAAACAAATCTACTACTAGCCTTGAGCTTTATAAACCACAACATGCTCATATAACAGCTGGTAATCATCATCAAATATCACAAACTAAAGAAAAACTATTCAAGACCTTGGTTCCACCAAAGGTCCAAATTTCCGATAATTTCACGATCAAAAAGCGGTAAATAAAGTAGAAGGATGTTACACGAATCGGAAGCTTGAATCTAAATGAAGGAGGAGGCCAAAAATTTCAAGAATAATCTTCAGTATGAAACCCTAACTTTTCCCTTTCTTCTTTCTTTTCTTTTCTCTCAATTCAGCCGTTTTTCTTAAGCTTTGCTCTCTCAAAGCTCTCCTAGTACCTCTCGATTTCCAACCCTTTTGTTAAACCTAATCTAGACTATTTATAGCCACCAAACCTAGAACTAAGGGTTTTGATGTTCTTGGAATGAGGTGAGCTAATTTTGAGTTAGATGAGTTGTTGGGGGTTAGGTGAGTTGGGAATGTTTAAATAGGTTTCTTATCGTTCAAGTATCGAAAATACAACTTGGAAAAGGATGATCGAGTTACGGAAAAATCGCGTCATTTTTTAAACCGATCAAGTTCTGTAATTTGGATTCACCTGGACTCATCCGCGTAACTTAGACGCGTTTTGACTTTTCTCCAAGAAAAACCTGAAAAAATGTTAGAAATTTCAAAAATAAATAACTAACAGTAATAGATAAAAACATGGGAAAACAAAAGAAATAGTCAAAATTTGGTGTCTAACTTGCCCTCTTTAATGCGAGTTTGAAGAAATGAACAAAGTGAAACCTCAAACTTACTGGTCTATTTGGTTGTGCTCAACCATTGTAACCAACAGGAATATTAGATTGCAATTTTCAAATTAAACAAGCATAATGTGGCCGAACTCGTGTAGAGTTACCTACATCAAGCGTGAGAATGAGGTCAAATGTATTCAATGCAAATGAACTATAATGAAATAAATCACGAATCTTATGCCGAGAGCGGGGAGATAGAAGAGGTGCCCGTGGAGGCTGAGACTTCAAATTTAAATATCAGAGAGGGAGATAGAAGGGTGCCCGTGAGTTGAGACTACCCAATGAATTTATCAAAGCGGGGAGGAAGGATTAGCCAGTACAGAGACTATAACAATTAAATATCAAGAAAGGAGGTAAGTTACCGTGGTGAGACCAGAAATTAGAGGTGAAGAAGGAGGAGTCTTCGTGAGGAGAGCTGAACTTCAGCAATGAGATAAATTGAAAGGGATAGAGGTGAGTTAAAGCCAGCCGACGAAATGGTGAATAAGGGATAGAGGTGCGGTGGAGGTTGGGAACTGACGGAAATTAAATTGAATAAGGTACCGGCCCAGTTGAACTTCCAGCAATTCGGTAAACGTAATGAGGAATAGGGTGCTGGAGGGTCGAAACAGCGGCAAAATTAAGTGAAGCGGAGGATGAGATTACTGGCGAACCGAGACAACAATGAAGCGAAAATTAAATTCAAATTGCGTATCGATGGGATTGGACCGGCTTGAATGAAGCTAAGATAAGGGCGCAAATATATTGATGGGATGGATAAGCTTGAATGGTCGCAATGTCGGTGGGACGAACTGAATAAACTATTGATGGGATTGGACCGGGCAGAATGATAGCATCTGTCCGGTGGGATTGGGCAGAGCCGAATGACTAGATACTGTTGATGGGATTGGACCCAAGCCGAATGAGTAAACATACCGATGGGATTGGACAGAGCACGAATATTAACTGCTTAATGGGATTGGACCAAGCTTGAATACTCATGGGTTGGTTAATGACTGAAAAACTATTGGTGGGATTGGACCCAAGCACGAATACTAAATAAAATTATTCAGATATAAACATACTATGAGGATGGGATTGGACCCGGCTTTGAATGACTAAAAAAACTAATGGGATTGGACAAACGAGATTGACTAGATGAAAATATAAATCTTTGGATTACCGATTTTGAAAAATAAAACACAAGTTGTTCAAACATGATGTAAATACCCGATGTAATTACTTTCGATGAAATGGTGCAATTCGATTTTTGATTTTCTTGACAAGTGATTGATAGGAACGATGACTTTTCTTCTCTTTTCTTTTTTTTTCATTCTTTTTTTTCATTCTTCCTCTTTTTTTCATTCTCTTTTTCTTTTTTTCTTCCTCTCTTTTTTTTTATTTTCTTTGAATTGATGGATTTTGAAAAATTGAAGAGTGTAACCCAAACTTCTCCCTCTAGTGGTTGGAACAACCATCCATGTTGCCATCGTCTTGATCTCGCAAACCTTTTCCGCAGGCAAAATTAATCTTGAATGCATTATCCAAAATTTGAGAGCACTTCTCTCAAAACAAAATTGCCCCAAAGTGTCAACCTGAATCGTTAACCCCCAAGTCATGAAATATTAACCAATTAGTCCATGGAAATTCAATGCCCCTTTTTCTTTTTCTTTTTTTTTTTAATCATAAAGTGTAAAACTCTTGTGATCACAACCTTAGCCATCAAAATAACTAAAACATATGAGAATCAAGCAATAAAACACATTCATCGATATTCGGTTGTCACTTATGAAAAACATTGTTTGTTCTCAAGTGGTAGGAAATATTCATCAAAACAAGTTATGGGATTGAAATAAACCATGCGATTTTGAAATCCAAATCCTCATAAACCAGGCAAAACATTATTATGCAATTATTCAATTTGCATCAAATACTCATAATATCAAGTAAAAGAGAGACAATTATACCTCAATTTTAACAATTCAAACTTGATTTCACTTTCACCAAATTTTGCAATCAAGCGATTCATATAGTCAATCGCTCTTGCTTTTCCACGGTTTTCTCTCAAATTTTACTGCTAAAAGGATTTACTTTTGAAACACATCCTCTTATTCAAATTGCAATAATGTCTTTTGACTTAAAATCAACACTTTAGGTGAAGACTCCCGGTTACTCGACATATGCCTTCTTGCTCAAATAGTAAAGATGTCTTTTGACGCGAAAATCAACACTTCTAGGTGAAGATTCCGGTTACTCAACATTTTACTTGTTCAAACTGCTTTGCATACTCATAATTCAAGCACCGCTTTAATGAAAGTTAACATTTGTAGATGCTAAACCCTCCGGTTAAGCTTAGTACTAGAATCATTGGAGAGAATTTAAATTCTCACTTTGCTACTTTTCTTGCTTTTTTTTTTTTTTATATCAAATGGAAAGGATCATTTGCCAACAATATCAATCATTTTCTTGTAAAATCCAATAAAAGAAGAGATCTCATTTAATAGGAAAAAATTGAGGCATAATTTTCTCTATTTTACAAAACATACTTTCTAAAATGCCAATGTCACAATCACATAATAATTATTTCCGAGTAGGATGGAAAAAGGATTTTTCATATCACACGGCTTTTATTTTGAAGGATGAAAGAATTGCAACCAAATTGGACATTTGCACCTTTTGAATCAAATTTTGAAAAACAAATCAATTTGTGAGGCAAATGTGCAATTAAATTTTTTTTTTTTTTGAAAATTCGAGTTCCCTATAACTGGATGAAAACTCCCTGCCAGCAACCCAAATTTTCAAATCACAATCAACACATATAAGCACATAAAAGCTAAATTTAAACAAATATACACATCCTCAAGCAATTTAACCAAAAGTATGTCTAACTTAAACCTAATCGGTAATACAAGATCAAACATAAAAAGAGAAATAAAGCACTAGTAGAAATAAAAGCAAATCATGGATCCATCATCCCCCAGAAGTAATCCACCAGCCTCCGGGTGGTCTGGGATAAATTTTCGCCAGCGGTAGTTGTTGAATGCCAGATGCCTCTATACGGCTCCCGAGTGCTCAAAGCCCGATCTGCTCCATACCCTCATCGAGAGTCGAACTGCGCTCCATGCGATCCCATCTCTGATCATCCTGGTCTCAAATCTCCCAGAGTATCCATGACGTACCGCCATCCGGGCCGTGGTGGTGGTGGTGGTGCAGGCGATGAGCTTGCCTCTCCTCCTCCCCCGCCAGTAGCTCTACCGGGCTCGGCCGAGGCGGGCGATGTCCGATATATCTATATGTAGGTCCTTCCAATCCAATGCCGAAGCTCACCACTCGGCCTCGGGGAGTAGGTGGGATAGGGGGGAATCACCGCAGTGTGAAATAAGTCGGGGAAACCCGAAGTGGAATGATGTGGACGTCCTCCGGCCGCCCCAATATGACCGATAATAATGTTTGGCGGGGAATCAGGCGAATGGTGAGTTCCGACCGTGGAACATACGATCTAAAAGTATAGATCGTTTCCTCCTCCCAGCCACTCTTCTGGGATGACATGTGGGTGTGTGTATAAAATAACATGGTGGCGTGCTGGAAAGATCTAGCCGCCTTCTGCTCTGGGACCCTGAACTCCTCATATGCGACTCCAAATCGCCATAGCATGTGAGGGAATCCCGGTCAGTGAGAAGTCCTTCTTCAAATCAATGGTCGGACCCTCGTCACTTTCACCCGATGTCCGAGCTATAGTGCTCCCGGGTGATCTCCAATCGAACTCCCTAACAGAGGTCTCAATCCTCTCCATCAGGTGCCTTGTGCCCGCTTCTTGTCCCGGATGTTCGTGATAGAACTCTCGGACCAGAGTCGGAAGATCCGTAGAGCAATGCCCGAGTGCAATCCGGGCTCCACCCCAATGCTGCGGCGCGGCAGTGAGCGGCGTCCACCGGAGCTATGTGTAGCTCATATACGAGTCTATGCTCTCTCGAACCGATACACTCGGTTCTCCTTAAGGAGAACCGGGTGATGTCAAAATCTGGCGAGGCTGCACGTCGCCGCTCTTCCTTACCAACGGCGTCTCTGGCTCACTCTCCTCACTGTATGTGCGGAGGTGGCTCGACCACTGCTTGCCACGTGCTCGTGACATAGTACCTGAAAGATAATTTTTAGATGATTACAATTTTGACAAATCGACGGGTAAATACATAAACAAATTAGAAATTCTTGGAAAATACCCTAAAACAAAATTCCTAAAAAAACTGAAATTCAAACAACTTCTACAAAGCCCCAAAAGAAACAAAATTCTAAAAGATTTCAATTAAATTCACAAAAATGTAGGAATTTCAAATTTTTTTTTTTAAATTCTACAACAGTGCACAGAACAAAGAGTGCAATAATTCAACAAATTTTCCAAAATTTCAGGAATTTTAACAAGACCTATGAAAAAATCTCAAGAATTTTACAACAAAAATAAAGTTTCTAAAAAAAATCCAATAAATTTCACAAAATCATTTAAATTCCTAAAATCTAAGAACTCAACGAAATTCCACACAAAACCTAAAATTCAACAATTCCTAAAAACTCCAACAATTCAATTAATTGTGACGAAATTCAAAACTCCCAACTTTTTCATAAATTTCCACAGAAAATCAACAATTCACTAATTTTATCCAAAATCCTATAAAAAATACAACAATCAAAGAATTCGGTGATTTCTAATTTTCACATTAATTCTACAACAGTGCAAAAATCCCACAAAATTCCAAACAGGATTAGAAATTTCAACAAGTTCCAAATTATTCTAAAAAAATAAAATTTCTACATTTGACCACCCAAACGTGTTCAATTTTAATCTAACAATCCTATCAAACCTATTAATTAACAATATAAAAATTAAACTCAGAAATTGATACAAATTAACACAATTTGAATAAATAATAAATAAACAAATAAAATAAAACAAAAATCACCAACATTTATAAACAAAAAATTCGTATAAATTTCCATCAACAATTCACAAATTTTATTGAATTTAACGAAAATCCACACAAAAATCCGAAAATTCAACTACTCTTATAAACTACAAAGATTTCAACAATTCAATCAACAATTCACAAATTTTATCCCAATTTCTATAAAAAGTACAAAAATCAAAGAATTCAGTGATTTCTAATTTTCACTCTAATTCTACAATAGTGCAAAAAATCCCTACAAAATTCCAAATGGGACTAGAAATTTCAACAAGTTCCAAATTATTCAAAAGAACAAAATTCTACAATTTCTACATTTGACCACTCAAGCGTGCTCAATTTTAATCTAACAATCATATCAAACCTATTAATTAACAATACAAAAATTAAATTCACAAATTAACAAAAATTACACAATTTAAATAAATAATAATTAAACAAGTAAAATAAAACAAATAAAATAGATAAATGGCTCACCAACATCTTTTAATCACATAAACAAGTCTAACAATCATTAGAAACAACAACAATAAACATTATAATTAAAACAGAAAAATCAAAAAAAGGAAAAAGAATGCAATTTTGAAATTCAAAAGATGTAATTTCGTTAGGATTTCTTACCAGAATCACGTAGTGGAGTGTTTGAGGAGTGAAATGATGCAAGAAGCCCCAAAAACAAGCTCGAATTGACCCCAATTGACCGGTTTTAGTTTGGAAAAACAACCTCAATCCCGAAGCTTTGATGTGTTTTCGTGATGTTTTGTTCGGATGAAAAGGTTCTAAGAAGCCTAGGGAATGTTACGTGAAGAAATATGGAAAAAAGAACGGATTTCGAGGATTTGGGTGAATTATGTGGAGTGGGAAAAGGAAAAGCGGTGAAAAGACGTGTGACTCCGGCGCTGTTGAACTTCGGGAAATGGAAACTTGGTCCGAGACGCTGGACTACACCAAGCATGGGTCAGCGTTACCATATGAACAATCTGAAACTTTGTCAAATAGGAAGCGCTGGATGAAGCTGGAGGTGAGTCGTAATGCGACGCCGCTTCGTTCAGAAAAATGAAATAAAGCAAAAAGTCGTGAGTAAAACGCGGACCAACCCATGCAAGACTCCGCGTTACAATCCAGAAGATATGAATTTCAAAGAAACGCGGGAGGAAACGCGGACTTCCCATATGACAACGCGTTACTTCTCGTGAGGATATGAATTTGTAAAGAACGCTGAGGAAACGCCGTCCCGGTCCACGAACCACCCGCTTTTCTCGAGGATATGAACTTGTAAAGAAACGTGAGGGAAACGCGGTCTGGTCCACGCAACCACCCGCGTTACTTCAATTTTTTTTTTTTTTTTGAACTAAGGGCTATAACGCCTGGTAGTGTAGGTAAGAAACCTTACTTTCCAACATTTTTTCCAAAGAATTTATCCTTTCTTGATTTTTCAAAACAACTATCTTTATTTATTTTTTATATGCACGCTTCAAAAATGGTCTAATCATGCATTCTAAACATTTACTCAAACTAAAGATGACTTCCTCGATTGGACCGATTGGTCACTTGTCCCTGCTTCTCTGCAAAGAAAAGAAATGGTGAAAAAGTAATGATAACGCCGCCACCATTCTCCTCTTTTATCTCGGGCAACCCGTAAACATGAGTTCTTGGACGTCGACGAGCGGTGTCAACTGAATTCTTTTTGTTCTACCGGCAGATCTGCTCGCTCTTCCTCAAACCATATCACCCATTCCTTCATGGTAATCTAAGAGGATTGTCCTTTGATGAAAATGCCCTTTTGATGAAAATATGTGCAAAAATTTGGGCAAAGGAAAGAAAATTTATTTTGACATCATGACCATAGAATGAATGCTAAACATAACATTTTAAATCAATAAAAGCTAAATGCTAGGAAAATTATTTAACACAAAAGCGTCCGTGACTTGACCCTTTTGATATTATCTCCAACTCACCCCGGCTGACAGGGGTGTTTGATATAAGGTAAACCCCGATAGACGTAATCACCGCTTGCCTTGTCCCATGAACTTTCTTTTCACTGCTGTTGTTTTCAAAACTTACTTTAGTATCCTTTCGATTTGCACAAGTTGACCTGATAAAGTAGTATAGTGAAATGGACAGACTTAAACCCCAATTTTGTCAATTAAACATGTTTGTTAAAATGGTGGCATAAGTGAGACAATCCCTTCGACAAAAAATTCGATAGAATGTATTTGCATCATTTGCCTTTGATTGAGAAAGTTCCTTTCAGAAATTTTTTGCAAAAGGTGGGGGTCTATAACACTAGGCTTTGCAAGGTTTGAGTGTGGTGTAGGCAGGTTTAAACTTGAAATTTTTTTTTTCTTTTTTCTTTTTTTAAAAAAATTTGCCCCAGTTTGGTCCTTTTTTCCTTAAAATGTTTTTTTTTTCTTTTTTCCAAAATACAAAAATTGCCCCTGTGTGGGGTTTGTGATTCTCAAATGGGGTTTTCTAAATAATTAATTATTCTTGTATAGGCTCAAACGGGAAAACTGGGGAGTTGAAGTGTTTAAACGAAAAGGAAGAAGGTCGGCTCTTCAGACCACCTTTTTGCAAAAAAATTCTGAAGAAACCTTGCTCAATCATATGAAATTTTTTTTTTTACACATATCTGAATTGATTGGTTGAGGAAAGATCTGTCCATCCATCTCCATGAGAACCAATGCTCCTCCAGGTAACACCTTTTGAAAAATGAACGGCCCTTGCCAATTCGGAGCAAATTTCCCGTTAGTCTCTTCTTGTATCGGAAGGATTCGTTTCAAAACCTTGTCACCCACTTCGAACCTGCGAGGTCTAACTTTCTTGTTATAAGCCCGAGCCATCCTCTGCTGGTAACATTGCCCATGACAAATGGCATTCAACCTTCTTTCATCGATCAAAGACAGCTTGCTCGTGGACGCTTGTTTGATCCATTCAACTTCTTCCAACCGAGCTTCCATTAGAATGTGCAAAGATGGGATTTCAACTTCAGCAGTAATACCATTTCCATCCCATACATGAGAGTAAGGTGTTGACCCTAATAGAAATCCTGATTGCAATTCTCCATGCCAAAAGGGTAGTTTCTCATGCCAATCTCGGTGTGTTTGATTATCTTACAAATGATCGACATCCAAGTTCATGAGATATCAGAATTTTCGTCACCAAATTCCAAAATGATGTCCAAGGGTCAAAGGTTTTATTCATGATCATCCAAGAGCAAAATAAATAAATGTGCAAAAAATAAAATGAGTGGACCATAGAAGGACAAAAGGAGAAATTTCATTTCATTTGACAAGAGCAAGATAACAGATAATATCATGGAAGCATAATTAAAGGCATGATTTTAAACAAGCAAAAGTGAGATAACAAGTGCATTGTTTTGAAGAAATGATTGACATTAAAACATGATTCATTTTCAAGGACAAACCCCTCAGTTTACCAAAACCTCCTCCGAGCAAAAGGACAATCGGTAGCCCAGAGTCTTGTGTGGCCTCTTGAGGAATCAAAGAAACTCCACATTCTCCTCAGAGGATGGGTGTCAAGGATGATCCCGACAAGCAGGTTGAGATAGCCTTGTCTCTATATCATCATCCGGACCTTTCCTTAAATGATCCACCACCATCCCTCTTCTTCTTCAATGAACCGAGCATGGTCACAATTTCCTCCTCCACACCGGGATCATTCCAACGACGCGTCTTTATGTTCGGAGAGGGTTTCTATTGATCGCTCGCCCTTGCTCATTCTTTCTTTCAGAACTATATCCCCGCATCCACCATGTCTTGAATTTTATGCTTCAAGGCCCAACAATTAATCGTCGGATGACCCGGGCTTCCAGAATGGTAAGCGCAAATAGCATGGGGATCATATCCATCTTAGGAGTCCTGAATACAATTTGGGAGGGGCGGCTTTTCCCAAATACCTTCAAGCTGGTCAATGGGGTGGCCCAAATTGGTGAAAGTCCGAAAGGTTTTTTGATTCTGCATTTCATTATGCTCAAAAGAATTTTGGACAGGATTTTGTGGAGCAGGTCTAGGAGCATAGTTTTGACGGGGGTAGGAGATAAGTTGGGAAGTTGGAGGCAAAGATGGGGGATTCAAATAGATAGGTCGGGGGTGAGGCATTTGGGCAGCGGTGTGATAAACAGTGTGACAGCCCCACCTTCCCCAGAGGCAACCTAGGAGGTTAGCGGACTGCCTGCCTAGCTCTCGCCAGACTCAAGAGATAAACCATCAAACCATAGAAAGAGATACCGGGCGACTCACGTAACATATGAACTCAAAGTTACACCAAGATTATGTTGTAAACAACTCCAGATAGTACAAACCATCCAAGATAAACCCTAACCTCAAACTTATACAAAAGGAAAGAAAAACCACAAAACTAGCCTTCTCGATTTCGATGCGTCCCTTCCAAACCCTGTTAGAAGGAAAACAAATCTTATGGGGTGAGCAAAGCTCGAGGCCAAGAATTCATGCAAAACAAAGACGAACTAACGCATTTGAATGTAGTAGTAACAATAGAAAACAGGAAAAACATACAAAGAGATATAAAAGTCACTAAAATAAAGGATACGCTTTGCCTCCCGTTCATCCATTAAATGTTGACACTCAGTCAACCACAATCTCGCACCATCAGAATCACTTTACTCACCCGCCTACTTACACCCTGTGGCCCGCCAAAACCATTTCATTAAACCAAGTCGGATGAAGCACTCCTCATGAGCGTGGTACATACCACCGCTGGTAAGTGAGTCGACGAGAGCGCTCCGGATCGACTTTAATCAAAACCAGACCAAAACGGGAGGAGAGGTACCTCCCACTCTTGAGTGTGGTACATACAACCGTTTGGCTTTAACATGTCAATATCAAACTGCACAAGCATTTAATGATTCAAGTAAATACAAGTAGGGGTGGCCGATAAAGTACACGCCACCGAGTCAAGTAGGCATGCTAGCGATATCCGAGCACTAAACTTACAAGCGAACACTCACCACAGCTGAGCAAGCAAGCAATGCAGGAGTTTAACCTTGTCTTTCCACGCCCACAAGATCACCCCGAGAGGCGGAAAGTGATAGTGTGACTTTTCGATTTTCAATTCATTGTTCAATCACCGCAAAAATGATTCAAACGAAAGTGGTGAACTTCGATTGAAACTCTTAAGAATTGCTCCTAAACACTTAATATGATAAAGAAAGTACACGACGGCCGTTGGATAAAGCGAGGTGAACACATAACGAAAGCGGAAAACACTGTTGAAGGTGCAGAAAACAGTTTTGGCTCTTGCACGCCATCGCCATAACTCGAAGCTACGGTATCAGGATTAGGTGTATGAGGTGCCGCTTTGAAGCTAAGAGAACGAGCTACAACTTTTATGAAGGAAGATTTTGCCCAGATTGTCTCGTTTAAGGTCAAAAACGCAGAAACAGTTCCCAGAAATTTTTCCATCAGAAATTCACAGGCTTACTTCAAACGGACATAACTCCGGCTCACAAATCGAAATCAGGAAATTTCAAGTGCATTGGAAAGCTAGGATGAAAGGCTAAAATTTTCGTGTTTTGGCCAAACAAACTCACAGTAGATCAACATGAAAACGAGGTCCAAACTGCAGGTCCGACAACCCCTGTTTTGCTGTTTTGTGCCCTGACACGCCCATTTGACCAAAAACGCATTTCGAATGCAACAACAAAGAGGTAATTGCAGCGCCATGTACACTACACACACACACACACACACTCACACACTGCACGCACACACACACCTACACACACCCACACACACATTCACCTAGGCGATCATTAGTACATCACAAATCCACCTAATGTACTTCTTGTTCACCAAAATCGATGCCGATGCATTTCATCGAAAGCATCAAACGCGTCATCATCGAAAAGCACAGCAATAATCAAGAAACTAACCCTAACCCTAGCCAATTCAAGACCAAGAAAGCAACACAATTAATCTATAACATCAATTGCTCTACTTCCTTAAGCATCAACAAAAAAATAATGAAAGCACGATGCATCTTATTGAACACTCCAACACACAAATTCAGCATTTACAACTCAAAAGAAGTTGCAAAATGAAGTATACCTCTTAGAAAACCTCTTGCAACCAAGGTTCAAATGTTCTACTTCTCAAGAAATAATTGCAAGCTTGATCGAAACAATTCCTCAAGTTTTCCTTTTTCCTCTCTTTTCCCTCTTCTCTCTCTCTTTCACGGTTTATTTCCTTTCTTTCCTCCTTGGTTGGCCGACTATAAGCTCTTGAAATGAGCTAGGTGAAGCTTCAAGATTTTATTCCTTTCTTGGTCAAGGTGGTCAACTCTCTCAAGCTACACTATGGCCCCCAACTCCACTTATTTCTATCTTTGCCCCAAATGATTTTCTTCCTTGTCAAACTAGTCCATAGGTTCACAAATTAATCTAAGCCACCAAACTTAAACACACCTTTAGACTACTAATCACCTAGAAACATTAATCTCACTTCCTAATCATACATTTACACACATAAAATCAACAAAATGGCAAGCTTGTAATCAAACATAAAATTGGTAGTTATTTTCAAATTTAGGGTTTAAGAAACCAAAATTAGAGTTTTCGATGTCGGGATAAAAGTTGTCTCGAAATTTAGGGTTTTCAAATTTAAATGTAGGGTTTTCAAAAGAACTAGGGTTTATCGGTCAATTTAGGGTTTTTGCTTTGAAAATCAAAATAATTCAAACGACACCCTCGGCGAGCATGAATGATCTCGACGTTGAAATTTATAGGAAAATAAACAACTAAGGTAAACAAATAGATAAAAATAAATAAAAAAAATGCAAATGGTGTGGGTCCTCACAAACAGGCTGATGGTAGGGATAAGGTAAGTATGAGCTTAAATTGGTGGGGTGACTCCAAACTCTGGACCTGAGAGGTGGGTTCTGATCCCACACAAAAGTAGCTTCTCCTTCATTCTTTTTAAATGGGAGTTTCCTCCCACTGCCATTTTGCCCTTGTAATGTTTCCAATTGCTGTTTCAGGGCGGTCACATTGACAATTTTCCCGATTTTCACAAACTCATCATACTCCTCCAGCTTATTGACAATTGTAGCAAAAGAACTCCCAGTCATTCGAAAAATCTCTTCAAAATAAGGCGGGTCATGTGCCTTGATGAAAGTACGAACAATCTCTTCTTCTGTCATGGGAGGCTCAACTTTAGCAGCCAACTTTCTCCATCGCTTGGCATATGACTTGTGATCTTCTGAGGGTCTCCTTTTGATTCCTTCCAATGTTGTTCGTGTCGGTGCCAACTCACAATTGTATTCGTACTGTTTCACAAAAGCAGTTGACAAATCCAACCAAGTTTTGATCTCTTGAGATTTCAGGTTTGAGTACCAATCCAAAGCATCTCCTTCTAGGCTCTCGGGGAACAGACGCATAGGCAAGTTCTCATCATCCACTGGCTTACCAAGCTTGTTGGCAAACATTTTAAGGTGCGTCTTAGGATTCCCGGTACCATCATACTTGCTGAACTTGGGGGTCTTGAAACCCATAGGTAGCTGGATGTCAGGAAATAGGCACAGATCATCGTAATCCAATCCACCATGTCGGTTCAGACCTTGGTTCTTCTTTATAAACTCCTCGAACCTGTCCAATCTCTTCATCAGATCTTTGTCGACTGGCATGACAGGCTCATCCATCTCTGGCTTTCCTTGGGAGGCAATGTCCCATACAAAGGGTTCCGTGGTATGAAGATGAGGCTTGGTATGACTGGGAGGTATGTTTAAGGTGATCTGGGGTTGAGTATGAGGGTTTGCCTTTTTGGTTGGGCTCAGCAAGATATAGTCAGGGTGAGTGTATGGAAAACCGGTGTTGTGGTGAGAAAAAGCAATCTCATGAAGGTTAGGAATAGGTGGAACAAGAGTGGTTTGAATGTTGGTCGAGAAAAGGGGTGAATTACTTGTCAGTGGGGGAATGCTAACAACATGTTCATGATCATTCGAGGTACTACCTCTACTACTGTTGGCCATCAACTGATCAATTACACGCCTTTGCACGCCATCTCGGGCCATCTCATTAAACCTTCCCAAGACACTTAACTGAGCTTCCAAGGCGAAAAGTCAAGCGAGTGACCAAAGCATTCCTATCCGCCTTAGTGCGTAACTCATGCTTACGGGCTGCTTTGAGCTTTTGCTTTAGAAAGGTAACGATGGGCTTTGAAGCTATTTTAAAAGCACTGAATGGGAAAAGAAACACACTTTAGAGCTTATTTCCAAAGGGGATCTCAGAGATTTATTTGAAAAAAGGAAAAAGAACGAAGTTAGTGATTGTTTATATAATTCGGATGTCCTGTCTAGAGCCCTTTATGCCAAGGTAGGCCTAGCATGAAAAATGCAATCCTCTGATCATACAATACTGATGGGTCCGATCACCGTTGATATGCGATTAGTAATCGATCCACAAGGTTGACCAAAAGAATATGTTTGCATCGGCCATGACATGAGGATTGGGGTTCAATGGATTCATTACTTTTAATTGATATGTGAAGAGAGGTTAAAAGGTTAATTTAGCATGAAAAGGATTATTCTTGAAGGAATCGTAGGTGCCTTGACTAGCCTTGAGAAATATGGATCTAGTTCAAATGGATCGATGGTATTGATGGCTTACCCAAAAGTCGACTAGGTTCATTGCTTACAACTCCACATCTCCATTTTATTTGTAACACACCAGCTCATAAGCCTCTAAAATCAAAATTTGGCCTTGATAAAATCATTAACTCAACAATGAGAAATTATTTGTGAATTTTTTCGATTTAGTGTCCTTATGCATGGGATTTTACCAACTTTGATAAAATTGCCAAAAAGTGATTATTAGGGGTTTATATTCTAGCATACGAAGGTCACTCCATATCTTCGGTGCCATCATAGAAGGATCGGACCCTACCTTACCTTGTGCATTACCCCTTTGATGTTAACAAAACATAAACATGCAAGTCTCATTGGATTATATATCCCACACAAAGGTGGTTTATTCCTAACATGATTCCCTATGCTGCATTCCCTCTATGGCTTATGCATGATGCCAGTTTTTTAAAGCAAGTAAAACAAAATGAAACATGGCCTATAGAGCCCCATTTGAATGCTCGGTAAGCCTAAAAGTTGATATGCAATTACAACTTAAATGCAATAAACATAAATTCAAACATGTAATAGCCTATCTAGAAGGATGGCTTGTCTTAAAAGAGTGTCAAGACTCTTATTTTCTAGAGTTTGTGAAATGCAAGAAAAGGGAAGACAACGAAAGGTTAGTTTAATCAATAGATATCACATAACACGTTGGAGCAACAAATTGCACAAAAATAAAAGAGGGGTGGAATCCTCCTCTGGTCTAGTGATCCTTAATAGGGTAAGGTAGACCTCCCTAGGCAATTCTAGCATGGATGCATGAGGTTGAGCTCACTAATGTATCTAGACTCGATAAAAGTTACAGGCTCCCAAACCTTCTCGCCAAAGGCAAAAGGTCATCAATCCAAATGCCTCAAGTCCGGTGGTTCGATCCCCAGATATTGCTACGTGCACGTCGTGCCACGGCCACATGTCCAAGTGGATCGATCCTAATCCTAATAGGGAAGAGTGGCGTGACAAGCCACTAAAAGTAAAAAAAGTAGGGTCAAAATAAAATACATATGCACGTATGAAAGTGATTCCCTTTGAGAGGAGGGATTCAAAACATCAAACATTCTCGAGGCTCTAGGGTAGATGCACCCCCACCCCAAATGCAAAGCGCGGTCCAAGTAAATAAATAAACAATAATTCATTCATCATGTACGCGATGTGTAGGGAGTGTTTGCACGGAAAACCCTAAAAGAGAAAAGAAAAAGAAATGCAACCTAAAACATCCAAATGTGATATATAAGAAAGTTAGAAGAACGAAATAATCAACTAAATCAAGTGCTCGGACCCTCTTAGGAAAATCCCTGGAGGAGTCGCTAAGTCGTCCTACCCATTTTTTGATTGATGGAAAAGAGGGGAAGATTTGGATTTTTATTGGTTTTGAAAAAAGAAAGGGAAAGGGGTCATGGGACTACAAAAATGCGACGGTTTGGACCCAAAAAACAAAAGTCTAAAAAAGGGTTTTTAGAAAAAGTTTGGAGTCGCCACTTGGTATGGAGTTTAGGTGTACCAAGTCACCCAAGAGATTTAATTAATGAAAATAAACAAAGAAAACCCTTTTTAGACGACTCCAGGTCTTTGAAAAACTAGAGAAAAAGGTTCGGGGGTCACGGTTGAAAGAAGGGAAGGCAAAGATTCGATGTTACTCGTCTCTAAGGCACCCTTCTAACCTAACCAAAGCTAGTTGCAAGATTTAGTTGAAAATTTCCTAATTCTAACTTTAAAATTTATCACATTTGGATGTTGTCTATATGGATACAAAAACCTAAACCTAATGTTGGATCGAGAGGGGCAAAATGTCTCCTTGAGGTGTGATTGGAATTGATCACATTAGTTGTGTCATCCAATTTTGATCCCTTGAGGAGGTCACGAAAAAATGCAAACGATAGGACTCGAACAAACGGAAAGATAGGGTTTTCAAAAATGCAATTTTTATAAAGTATCAAGAGAAAAGAAATTGGTTTTTTGAAAAGGTCAATTTTAAGTGCAAAGAGGAACTTTGAATTTCCAAAAAAGATGTAATTTTAAGAAAATGTTTTTTGACTTTGAATTGCTAAAATATGAAGAAGAAAGTTGATTTTTTTAAAGAATGAATTTGATAGAGTTTAAAATAATGCACATGTATGTCCTAAAGAGGGATAATGCAACATAATGGGTGCGGGGGACTAAATTCGTGACTTTGATTCTTCCTTTTCATAGAAGGAAATAAAAGCGTGCTAAGGTTAGGAAGCCATACTCGCTCTTTTCCCTAGTTCAAAGGGTAATGCCTTAAATGCACTAATCTAATAAAAAGAAAACTAAATGAAATGTTTCGCATACGGGATGGGAGAATAGTGACATGCAAAATGGGAAAGAAACTCTAAAAGTGGAAAGTGTGTGAAATTTGTATCTAATGCATGAACGGCATTTAAGGGTCTAGCATTGGACTAGCCCTCGTCAAAAGGTTCTCACTAACATTGGATTAGTGAGAAATCGAAGGGGAAGGCCACAACTAGCATTGGACTAGTGTGGTGACGTCAATACATTTACACAATAAACATGTAGACATGATAATAAAGCAAGTAAACACATAAAACACATAAACACATAACACATAGGCATAATATCTAAATGCAAGGCCCTAGGAAAGCAAGTAAACACATAATCATGCAAGCATGCAAAATAAGCATATAAAAACTAATTATTACATTGGGGGAAACCTAAATACACTCTAAGGGGGAAAAATTCGGAATGATAATCTAACTATTACATCTTCTAGAATAAATACACTTCTGCCAAAATCAAACCTATCTATTACAACTTGCATCAAGGCCTCAATGATTTACTCAAAATTAAAATGACATAAGTAAAGACTAGACATGAATAAAAGCAAAGGAAAACTTAATTTAAAACATGCAAAATCATGCAAAACACATAATAAGCACATAATAGGGGAAAGAAGTTAC
Organism: Gardenia jasminoides; assembly: GCA_013103745.1. Classification (NCBI taxonomy): domain Eukaryota; kingdom Viridiplantae; phylum Streptophyta; class Magnoliopsida; order Gentianales; family Rubiaceae; genus Gardenia; species Gardenia jasminoides. The sequence goes on along the minus strand of CM023103.1, from coordinate 46,784,117 downwards.
CATCCCTTGATGTGAGGCCTTAATTGAATCCTTAGATGATGGGAATGGTTATCTAAGACTCAATGTCAACAAAAGGGATCAAGGTACCAATTTAAAGAAAAAATGAATCCAAAATACAAAGAGAGGGTATCTAAACAGATTCTGCAAGCAAACAGATAATATTAGGAAATAGAGTAAGATTCTGGAACAAAAGCGGGAAATATCAAAATACGAAAAGAGGTTACGGATCAAACGCTGACAGCAGCAAACAGTCCGCAGGCAAAATCAAAGTCCAGAGGGAAAGCTGACTGGAACGACTCAGCGTCTCTTCCATCTTCAAAATATCAGGAAGATTGCTTCCAGTTTTTCAGACAATATCACAAACAAAATCCTCAGAGGCAAGGGGATCTATTTAAACATCAAACACCAGCATTCAGATCATGTCAAAACAAGCTAAAATCGAAGAAAGCCAAATCTTAAGCATCAACATCATCAAATGGACAACAAGGGGGAAGGAAAGAACTGTCGCTAGAACGAGGATTGTTAGAATCGCGTAACAACCCGCTTTCTTCACATCTTCAAGTATTCAAACCGAACGCTGAGAAAGTAGTCCACGCAAGAGGTCCGCTTCTTCACAACTTCAAACACTCAAGAGGAAACGCTGACCGCTACAAGTCATCCGCATAGTAGTCCGTTTCTTCACATCTTCAAAACGTGAAGAACATTTTTCCAGAAATTTCTCAGGAATCACAACAGCATCATCACAGAAGCATCAAACGTCTGATTTTGAACGTAAAAACAAATCTACTAGCCTTACCAAGGCTTTATAAACACAACATGCTCATATAACAACTGATAATCATCATCAAATATCACAAACTAAAAGAAAAACTATTCAAGACCTTGGTTCCACCAAAAGGTCCAAATTTCCAGTAATTTTACGATCAAAAAACGGTAAATAAAGTAGAAGGATGTTACCTGAATCGGAAGCTTGAATCTAAACGAAGGAGGAGGCCAAAATTCCAAGAATAATCTTCCCAAGTATGAAACCCTAGCTTTGCCCTTTCTTCTTTTCTTTTCTTTTTTCTCTCCAGGTCCCACTGCTTTCTTACGCTTTTTTCTCTCTCAAAGCTCTCCTAATTGCCTCTGTTTCTCTCAGATTTCCAACCCCTTTTGTTAAACCCTAATCTAGACTATTTATAGCCACCAAACCTAGAACTAAGGGTTTGATGTTCTTGGGATGAGGTGAGCTAATTTTGAACGTTAGATGAGTTGTTGGGGTTAGGGTGAGTTGGGAATGTTTAAATAGGTTTCTTATCGCTCAAGTATAGGAAAATACAGCTGGAAAAGGATGATCCGAAGTTCGAAAAATCCAGCTTATTTTTTTCGATCAGCAGACCGGTTACGGACTCATCCAGAACTAGTCCGCTGCTTTTGACTTTTTCTCCTTTTTTAAGAAAAACCTGAAAAATGTGTTAGAAATTTCAAAAATAAATAACTAAACATTAATAGATAAAAACATAGGAAAACAAAAGAAATAGTCAAAATTTGGTGTCTACAGATATCAGCTCCCACTATCGGAGTGGTGAATCCTCTCTTGATCACTCACTATCTTTCCATGCTTCACACTACCTCCAATTTCTATTCTTTAGGTCATTCCTGGTGAATAACAAGAAACAGAATCAAAAGGTAGTGATTCACACTCAAGATACTATGGTGATCTCAAGTCTAGGATCACTTACATAATTTTCCATAAGAAATTCAACCATTGGCACTTGATAGATATCCTAATGGGATCTCTGTGTGGATCACTCCAATGAATTCGTATCTTACAATTCATCTACACATTAGCCTAGGTATCCCTATACCATGGTTGATGAGAAAAACCACTACTTACACTAAATAGGGGCTAACTGTGTACTAGTCTGTCCGTATTAATGACGTCCTGTCTCATTAATACTATGACTAGGGAAATTTAAGAATGTTTATTATAAATGTGATTGATATCTCATAGTCGAACTCTTGTGACTATCATTACATTGATAAATATTCTAAGGACTTTATCGCTTATATCAAATATCAAAGATAAAATGGAATTTCATAAAATACAAAACTTTATTAGGAATGTATTTAAACAAAATGATTGTTTTAGGGCATACATTCCAACAACCTCCCACTTGCACTAAAACAATTCATTCATAACCTTTAGTCCAAATGAAAGTACATGACTATCATGTTTCTTTTGAGATAGTGCCTTAGTAAGAGGATCAGCTATATTATCCTCAGTGGGGACTCTCTCTATCTTTACATCATTTCTGGCAATGATTTTCCTAATTAGGTGAAATCTTCTAAGTACATGTTTGGACCGTTGATGAGACCTAGGTTCCTTTGCTTGGTCAATGGCCCCATTGTTATCACAGTACAGAGTTACTGGATTAACTATGTTAGGAACCACACCAAGTTCACACACGAACTTCTTGATCCAAACGGCTTCCTTGGCTGCCTCCGCGGCTGCAATGTACTCAGCCTCTGTTGTAGAATCCGCTGTGGTGTCTTGTTTGGAACTCTTCTAGCAGACAGCACCTCCATTGAGAGTAAAGATGAAGCCTGACTGTGACTTACGGTCATCCTTATCAGACTGAATGCTTGCATCTGTGTAGCCCTTAACTTCCAATTCACCATTTCCATATACTAAGAACAAATCTTTAGTCATTCTCAAGTACTTAAGAATGTTCTTAACGGCTATCCAGTGACCTTCACCTGGATTAGCTTGGAACCTGCTCTTGATACTCAGAGCATGGGAGACATCTGGTCTTGTACATAACATAGCATACATAATTAATCCAATTGCCGAAGCATATGGAACATTATGCATCTTATCAATCTCAACTTGTGTTTTAGGACACATACTCTTAGAAAGGCTTATCCCATGAGTCATAGGTAAAAAACCCTTCTTAGACTGATCCATGCTAAACCTCTTTAGCACTTTATCTATGTATGTAGATTGTGAAAGACCAAGCAGCCTTTTAGACCTATCTCTATAGATCTTAATACCCAATATCAAGGCTGCCTCTCCTAAATCTTTCATGGAAAAGTTTTTGGATAACCAACCCTTCACTGATTGTAACATTGGGATATCGTTTCCCATTATTAATATATCATCCACATATAATATAAGGAAAACAATTGAACTCCCACTAACCTTCTCGTATACACAAGGTTCATCCGGATTTTTAAGAAAACCAAACTCTTTGATTGTCTCATCAAACCGAATGTTCCAACTCCTGGATGCTTGCTTAAGTCCATAAATGGACCTCTATAGTTTGCATATCTGATTGGAATTTAGCGACGTAAAACCTTCAGGTTGTGTCATGTACACATCCTCTTGCAGATTCCCATTAAGGAATGCAATCTTTACATCCATCTGCCAAATCTCGTAGTCATAGTATGCTGCTATTGCAAGCAATATCCGAATGGATTTAAGCATAGCTACTGGTGAGAAAGTTTCATCGTAATCGATTCCCTCTTTCTGCTTGTAGTCTTTGGCTACCAGTCTAGCTTTATAGGTAATCACATTACCATCCATGTCTATCTTCTTCTTGAAGACCCATTTTCACCCTACGGGTTTTACCCCTTCAGGTGGATCAACCAAGGTCCATACCTTGTTGTCATACATGGAATCCATTTCAGAATTCATGGCCTCTAACCATTTGGAGGAGTCTGGACTATTCAAGATCTCTTGGTAGGTAGTAGGTTCGTCATCTTGAATGACTAGTACATCATTGCCTTGGCTCACAAGGAACTCATATCTTTTGGGAGCTAAGCGTACTCTTACTGACCTACGGGGTTCTTGAATGTTCACAAATTCCTTTTGTGCCTCATCATTGTGTGGCTGAACCCTTTCTTCAATAGGTTGTTCAATGTTTGTTTGATCATTTTGAACTTCTTCAAGTTCCATGTTAGTATCTTGAACTTCTTCAAGTTCTATTCTACTCCCACTGCCCCTTTCTAGAATAAACTCTTTTTCTAGAAAGATAGCATGTTTTGAGACAAACACTTTGTACTCAGTTGGGTTGTAGAAATAGTATCCTATAGACTCTCTTGGATACCCTACAAACAAACACTTGTCAAATCTAGCTTCAAGCTTATCTGACTCTGCCTTCTTCACATAGGTTGGGCAACCCCAAACCTTCATGTAAGACAGTTTTGGTTTCTTTCCTTTCCATATCTCATATGGTGTGGAATCAACAACCTTACTGGGTACTCTATTAAGAGTATGGGAAGCTGTGTCCAAGGCATATCCCCATAACAATTTTGGGGCACTCGAGTGACTCATCATGGACCGTACCATATCTAATAAGGTGCGGTTTCTCCTTTCAGATACACCATTTAGTTGTGGTGTCCCTGGAGGACTCCATTGTGGAACTATTCCACTGTCCTTTAGATAAAATTGAAACTTATCACTTAAGTATTCTCCACCACGATCAGATCGTAGTATCTTAATACTTTTACCGGTTTGTTTCTCTACTTCATTTCTGAATTCTTTGAACTTTTCAAAAGATTCAGACTTGTATTTCATTAAATACACATAACCATATCTAGAATGGTCATCGGTAAAGGTAATGAAGTATGAAAATCCATCTCTAGTTGTGATTGTCATTGGGCCACATACATCAGTATGTACTAACCCAAGTTAATCACTGGCCCGTTCCCCTTTACCAGTAAATTGCGTTTTGGTCATTTTTCCAAGTAAACAAACTTCGCATACGTCATATGATTCATAATCAAATGAATCCAAGTACCAACCTTTGTGTAACTTGGAAATGCGTTTCTCATTTATATGACCAAGCCTACAGTGCCAGAGGTAGGTTTTATTTAGTTTATCTAACTTCATTCTCTTTTCTTGTATGTTGAGAATTTGGTTATCAAGATCTAGAATATATAAACCATTATTCCATTTTCCAGAACCATAAAACACACCATTCTTTGAAAAAAAATAACATTTATTCTCTTGGGTTATCTTAAACCCATTTACATCCAAACAGAAAATAGAAATGATGTTTGTAGTAAGTGCTGGAACATAATAACAGTTTGATAATTCTAAAATCAACCCACTGGGTAAACTAATGTAGTAAGTCCCTACAGCTAAAGCAGTAACTTTTGCTCCATTGCTCATACGTAGGGCTACTTCTCCTTTTCCCAACTTTCTACTGTCCCTTAGACCCTGCATAGATGTGCAAATGTGAGAGTCACATCCGGTATCTAATACCCAAGAGCCAGATTTGGAAGTAGAAACATTAATCTCAATCATATATGTACCTAATGTTGAAGCTTCCCCAAGCTTCTTTTGCTTTAAGTTCTCCAGATTGCCCTTGCAGTTCCCCAATCATATATGTACCTAATGTTGAAGCTTCCCCAAGCTTCTTTTGCTTTAAACTCTCCAGATAGCCCTTGCAGTTCCTCTTCCAATGTCCAGCTTGTCCACAATGAAAGGTTGCATTGGACTGAGTCTGTTGACCTTCTGGGCTTCTTGGTTTGTTCTTGGCATCTTAGGCCCTTTTCTTTGCCTCTTCCTTTATTGGAGGAAGCAACAACAAGCACTCCAAGAGGGACCCTTCACCTTTTTGATTTCTTTCTCAGCAGTTTTCAGCACATTCAACAATTGAGACAATGTGTGCTGCAGATTGTTCATCTGATAGTTCATAACAAACTGAGAGAAAAAATCTGGCAGAGATTGAAGAACTAAATCAACATTTAGTTTGGTCCATCTTAAAGCCTAATTCAGCCAATTTCAATTAGCCCAATTATCTTTAAGACGTGTGGAGCAACAGGTGCTCCCTTTGCCATCTTGCACCTGAACAATTCTTTGGACGTATCATACCTCACCGTCCCTAGATTGTTGTTCAAACAACTCTCTCAGGTGTTGTACAATTTCATATGCCCCCATGTTCATATGCTGCTATTGGAGTTGAGGAGTCATAGATGCTATCATGATACATGAAACCACTCTATTATCATCCTTATGCTTCTTGTAAGCATTCTTAACAAGAGTACCTTGGTTCGGGTTCATCGCATAGCCCATCAAGTACATATTCTATTTTTCATGAGTGAGAACAGTAGGACATTCGATACCGAGAAAATTTGTGTCGCTCAGCCACAATTTGTCAATTGAGAATTGTACGTAGGCTCAAATTATTACTCATTCTACAACAAAATAAAGATAGAGTTTGTCAGAAAAAGCTTTGTTTAATAAAATCATAATTAAATCATAAAAACTTCCAAAATTATGATTTTATTTCCACTATTTTTTCCAAATCAATTACCCTCTATAAATTGATTCGGGATTTTCAAAAACATAGTGGCTAGAACCCCATCTTTAACTATTTTGACTTTGAATGAATCCCAACAAATCAAAATAATCTTAACAGGTAGGTACTTTACCAATTACAACCCATTTGTAATTTCTAGATCCATTAGGTATCAACTCTTGATTTTGCATCTTATGTATTAACCTAACCCTTGCCTCTAAAATTCATGACCTTGAGTGAATCCCAACAAACCATAATTTTTGTTAAATCAAACCCATCATTCTTAAGAACACTTCTTATAGTAAAAAACATGTAGTAAGTAAGGTAGTTTTGGGTGAATCCCAACAAACTAGCACTTAATGACCACATTTTGTTTTATACTATAATGATGGAAGGCAGTCTTGATTTAATATTGAATTTGAGGGATTTATTTTCCTTTTCCAAAACATTTTTAATTTGGTTTGAAGTTTTGGAAAAATTATTTGACGGTCTCATCAATAATCATGCATATAAATATTTCAAAAATAAATATAGCATAAAATAAAACGTGGATGATTGTGGATATTCCTAAATTAATTTCCCCGACCATTAGGGAAATTAATGGTTGTCTAAGGTTAAATCAAATTTGCTCCTTCTGATGGCACGGCTCCTGCACAGCTCCTTTCTTCATCTTCTAATTTACAATTTCTATACTAATTACAATTTCCTATCATCTATTCCTGTCTATTGTACATTACAAATAGAATATAAGAAACCCCAAGTTACATTCGGGGGGAATTAGATGAGGAGAGAAATTACAATTAGAAAAATAAGAAAGGCAGGACACGCAGGCCCTATTTATAAAAAACCAACCATTCAACCATTCATCCACAATCACATTGGGTTTATATCCACAACCATCCACCATGCATTCATATAAATTTAAACAACTTTAAATTAACAGAAAACATGTAATAACAATCAAAAACTATTCATGGATTATTTGGATTTTATATCTCAAGATCCCAAACAAGTTTTGAGATCATACATGTGCAGAAAATTTTGGTAAAATAATTTTTATTAGGTCACTTTTAATTCTAACTAATTTAGAAAATAAATTGGAACATTATTTGAATTAATCATATTAAAATTCAAATCAATTCCTGACCTAATAAAACATGAAATAACACAATTTCATAACAAATTTTAACAATTAAAATTTGGATCAGAATCAGAAAATTTTAGAAATTGAAAACTCAGTTTTTCAAAATTTTATATCGCAGAAAAAGTTTTTCAAAGGATCCGCGAGCCGATCGATGAACAAGCTTCGCAGATCTCTGAGTGCGCGGATCATGTTCTGAGAGCTCCGCAAAGGATCCACGAACTGATCCGCGAACAGATCCGTGACCTGGCCTCGCGGATCTAGCATGTTTCTGATCCACGAACCAGATACGCGAATCGATCAACGAAGTACTGTTCACGGATCCGGATCCGCGAGGTGTACCTTGCGGATCCATATCGCGTATCTGAGTCGCGATTCCCAGTTTCAGTATCCAACGATTAGGTACTACAGAACTCTTTCCAAAACATAAACCTTTTGTCTTGTAAAAAATTTTTCAGATCTCAGAAACACTTTAATCAAATTAAAGTTATAACCTTTTCAACCAAAATTCAGCACATGTATAGATATCAATCATATAATCCATGAACAATAATCAACAGAACATATGAAATCATACGTAACCACTGTTAGGTTTTGGAGCAGCAGAACCAGCGGAAAACAAAAATTTTAGCCCCAACAACCCACCAGGAATCACCCTAGGCTACATATGACTCGTAGAGAAGAGGAGTTATAGGATTACCTTAATCCTAGAAACGGCTTCTTGTTGCTTTGTAGAGAGTGATCAGCCCCTTTTAGCAGTCCAAGCGTCCTGCCTCTACTGCAATCCACGCGAGAGAGAAGTCTGAATCTTCTCTTGAATCGTCTCTACGATCCTAGATGTGTGTATGAAAGTGTAAAAAAGGTGCTAGCATATTCTCTCTTTCTTTGGAATTTCTCTCTACGTAGGTCTTTCTCAAAAACCCTAGCCTCTCTCTATTCTGTCAACCGTAGTGTAGACACCAAATTTTGACTATTTCTTTTGTTTTCCTATGTTTTTATCTATTAATGTTTAGTTATTTATTTCTGAATTTTCTAACACTTTTTTCTCATTTTTATAGGTTTTTCTTTAAAAAAAAAAAAAGGAGAAAGGTCAAAAGCAGCGGACCAAGATTGGATGAGTCCGCTGTAACTAGTCAATGAATCGAAAAAAAAATGACGCTGGATTTTTCCAGCTTGGATCACCCTTTCCAGCTGTATTTCCGATGCTTGAACGATAAGAAACCTATTTAAACATTCCCCAACTCACCCCTAACCCCTAACAACTCATCTAACGTTCAAAATTAGCTCACCTCATCCCAAGAACATCAAAACCCTTAGTTCTAGGTTTGGTGGCTATAAATAGCCTAGATTAGGGTTTAGCAAAGAGGTAGGAAATCTGAGAGAAAAGAGGCAATTAGGAGAGCTTTGAGAGAGAAAAGCAGAAAACGGCTGGAATTAGAGAGAAAAGGAAAAGAAAGAAGAAAAGAAAAGCTAGGGTTTCACACTTGAAGGAAATTATTCTTGGAAATTCTGGCCTTCTCCTCCGTTTAGATTAAAGCTTCCGATTCAGGTAACATTCTTCTACTCTATTTACTGTTTTTAGATCGTAAAATTATCTGAGATTTGGGCCTTTGGTGGAACCAAGGTCTTGAATGGTTTTTCTTTTAGTTTGGGATATTTGATGATGATTATCAGCTGTTATATGAGCATGTTGTGTTTATAAAGCCTTGGTAAGGCTAGTAGATTTGTTTTACGCTTAAAATCAGACGCTTGATGCTTACGTGATGATGTTGTGATTCCCGAAATTTCTGGAAAAATGTTCTTCACGCTTTTGAAGATGTGAAGAAACGCGGACTACTTGCTGATGACTTCGCTAACGGTCCGCGTTCCTCTTGAATGTTTGAAGATGTGAAGAAACGCGACCTCTGCGTGGGTTACCAGAACGCCTTCGTGTTTCTTTTGAATATTTGAAGATGTGAAGAAAGCCGCTTGTTACGCAGGCCAGTCCGCATAACAAGCCTCGTTTCTACCCTGACAGTTCTTCCTCCTCTTTTTTTTGTCTATTTGATGATGTTGATGCTTAAGATTTGGTCTTCTTCGATTTTAGCTTGTTTTGACATGATCTGAATGCTAGTGTTTGATGTTTTGCCTCTGAGGATTTTTGTCTGTGATATTGTTTGAAAAACTGGAAGCAATCTTCCTGATGTTTTGAAGATGGGAAGAGACGCGGACGGTTACGCGTCTGAGTCCGCGTTTCCAGTCCGCGTTTCCCCTCTGGACTTTGATTTTTGCCTGTAACGCGGACTGTGTTGCGCGGCTCAGTCCGCGTTTCTAGTCCGCGTAACCCCTCTGTTTCTGTATTCTGTTGATATTTCCTGCTCTTTTGTTCCAGAATCTTACTCTATTTCTTAGTATTATCTGTTTGCTTGCAGAATCTGTTTAGATACCCTTTCTTTGTATTTTTGATTGATTTTTCCTTTAAATTGGTACCTTGATCCCTTTTGTTGACATTGAGTCTTAGATAACCATTCCCATCATTTAAAGATTCAATTAAGGCCTCACATCAAGGGATGATAACTTCTTTCCCCTATTATGTGCTCTTTATGTGTTTTTGCATGATTTTGCATGTTTTTTTTTTAATTAAGTTTTCCTTTGCTTTTTATTCATGCTTAGCCTTTATTTATGTTATTTAATTTTTGGGGCAAATCATTTGGAGGCCTTGGATGGCAAGTTGTAATAGATAGGTTTAATTTTGTAAAAGGTGTATTTAGTCTAGAAAATGTAATAGTTAGATTATTATTCTTAATTTTTTCCCCTTTAGAATGTATTTAGGTTCCCCTCAATGTAATAATTAGGTTTTATATGTTTATTTTGCATGCTTGCATGATTATGTGTTTATTTGCTTTCCTAGGGCCTTGCATCTAGACATTATGCCTATGTGTTACGTGTTTATGTGTTTTATGTGTTTATTTGTTTTTATTATCATGTCTACATGTTTATTGTGTAAATATACTGACGTCACCACACTAGTCCAACGCTAGTTGTGGCCTTCCCCTTCGATTTCTCACTAATCCAATATTAGTGAGAACCTTTTGACGAGGGCTAGTCCAATGCTAGACCCTTAAACGCCGTTCATGCATTAGATACAATTTTCACACACTTTCCACTTTTAGAGTTTCTTTCCCATTCTTGCATGTCACTATTCCCATCCCGTATGCGAAACATCTCATTTAGTTTTCTTTTTATTAGATTAGTGCATTTAAGGCATTACCCTTTGAATTAGGGAAAAGAGCGAGTATGGCTTCCTAGCCTTAGCACGCTTTTATTACCTTCTATGAAAAGGAAGATTCAAAATCACGAATTTAGTCCCCGCACCCATTATGTTGCATTATCCCTCTTTAGGACATACATGTGCATTATTTTAAATACTATCAAAACCATTCTTTAAAGATCAACTTTCTTCTTCATGTTTTAGCAATTCAAAGTCAAAAACCATTTTCTTAAAATTACATCTTTTTTTGGAAATTCAAAGTTCCTCTTTGCACTTAAAATTGATCCTTTCAAAAACCAAGTTCTCTTGATATTTTATAAAGATTGCATTTTGAAAACCCTATCTTTCCGTTTGTTCAAGTCTTATCATTTGCATTTTTTCGTGACCTCCTCGAGGGATCAAAGTGGGATGACACAACTAATGTGATCAATTCCAATCACACCTCAAGGAGACATTTTGCCCCTCTCGATCCAACATTAGATCTAGGTTTTGCATCCATATAGACAACATCCAAATGTGATAAGTTTTAAAGTTAGAATTAGGAAATTTTCAACTAAATCTTGCAACTAGCTTTGGCTAGGTTAGAAGGGTGCCTTAGAGAGTAACATCAATCTTTGCCTTCCCTTCTTTCAACCGTGACCCCCGAACCTTTTTCTCTAGTTTTCAAAGACCTGGAGTCGTCTAAAAAGGGTTTTTATTTGTTTATTTTCATTAATTAAAATCTTTTGGGTGACTTGGTACACCTAAACTCCATACCAAGTGGCGACTCCAAACTTTTTCTAAAAACCCTTTTCTAGACTTTTGTTTTGGGTCCAAACCGTCAGATTTTGTAGTCCCATGACCCTTTCCCTTTCTCTTTTCAAAACCAAATCTTTCCCTTTCACCATTCAATCAAAATGGCTTTTACAATCGGGATTTTCCTAAGAGGGTCCGAAAGCACTTGATTTAGTTGATTATTTCGCTCTTCTAACTTTCTTATATATCACATTTGGATGTTTAGGTTGCATTCCTTTTATTTTCTCTTTAGGGTTTTCCCAAACACTCCTTACACGTCATATGATGAATGAATTATTGTTTATTTATTTACTTGTACCGCTTGCATGGGTATGCATCTACCCTAGAGCCTCAAAATGTTTGATGTTTGAATCCTTCCTCTCAAAGGGAATCACTTTCATACGTGCATATGTATTTTACTTTGACCCTACTTTTACTTTAGTGACTTGTCACGCCCACTCTTCCCTATTAGGATTAGGATCGATCCACTTGGACATGTGGCATGCGTAACGTAATGTCTAGGGATCACCAACCACCAACTTGAGGCATTTGGATTGATGACCTTTTGCCTTTTGGTCCAAGGTTTGGGAGCCCAACCTTTATCGAGTCTAGATGCATTAGTGAGCCCAACCTCATGCATCCATGTTAGAATTACCTAGGAGAGAGTCTACCTTACCCTATTAAGGATCACTAGACACGAGAGGAGGGATTCCACCCCTCTTTATTTTTGTGCAATTTGTTGCTCCAAACGTGTTATGTGATGTCTGTCGATTAAACTAACTTTTTGTTGTCTTCCCTTTTCTTGCATTTCACAAACTATAGAAAATAAGAGTCTTGGCGCTCTTTTAAGACAAGCCATCCTTCTAGATAGGCTATTGCACGTTTGAATTTATGTTCATTGCATTCAAGTTGCAATTGCATATCACTTTTAGGCTTACCCCGGCATTCAAATGGGGCTCCTATAGGCCATGTTTCATTGTGCATCTTTACTTGCTTTAATAAACTGGCATCATGCATAAACCATAGAGGGAATGCCGCTTAGGGAATCCCATGTTAGGAATAAATCATCCTTGTGTCTCGGATATATAATCCAATGAGACTTGCATGTTTATGTTTTAGTAACATCCAAAGGGGTAGTGCACAAGGTAAGGTAGGGCCCGATCCTTCCATGATGGCACCAAAGATATGGAGTGACCTTCACATGCTAGAATATAAACCTCTAGTAATCATTTTTTGGCCATTTTATCAAAATTGGTAAAATCCCATGCATAAGGACACTAAATCAAAAAAGGTCACAAATAATTTCTCATTGTTGAGATAATGATTTTATCAAGGCCAAATCTTGATTTTAGAGGGCTTATGGGCTAGTGTGTTGCAAATAAAATGGAGATGTGGAGTTACAAGTAAACAATAAACCCAGTCGACTTTTGGGTAGACTATCGATCCCGGCCCAATCTGATCCATATTTCCCTCAAAGACAAGTCAAGGCACTACAATTCCTTTGAGAATAATCATTTTCATGCCAAATTAACCTTTAACCTCTCTTCACATATCAATTAAAGTAATAAATCCATTCGGACTTTGTCCTCGTGATGCATCAAGCATCACATATTCTTTTGGTCAATCCTCTAGATTGTTTTACTAATCACATATCAGTGAAGAGATCGGACCCATCAGGTATTGTATGGTGCATACCCCAGAGGATTGCATTTTCATGCTAGGCCGACCCTTGGCATAAAAGGGCTCCCATAGGACATGTATACCGGTTTTGCGTTCGCTTACTAACTCAAGTTTTTTTTCCTTTTCCTTTCCCCTCCCTTCATAAAATGTAGGCGTTGATAAGAAAGAAACATTTTCTTGATCTAATAAAGTTTTGAAGATTAGAAGTGTTATTTGATTCTTGGATAAACTCACATGCAAACCATGGAGAATTCATTTGGGGAAACACAAGTTCAGAGCATCTACGAGAAAAATGGGTCAATATTAAAAAAAAATTTTATTTTTGGGCATACCCAAGGGTCAAATAACACGTCTTTAAATTTGCTACTTAAAATTTGGCTTTTGATAAGTTAGCATATTTTTTGAGCAGTCATCATTGCATGATAATAAAAAAAAAAAAAAAGAAGGCAAATTGTCTGGGAATTCAAGTGCACATCATGTTTTGCAAGTCCCCTATTTTTGTGCAGGTATTCATGGCTGAGATCCACAAGAAGCATAAGCCAAATTTTGCAGATCCAAAGATCAAGCATGAATAAAAATCAATAACGCTACATTTCAAGATGATGGCATAGCCTATCAATTTCGAAGGAGCGCCAACTCTAACAGCTGGTTTTGGTTTTAGAAGAAGAGAAAATTTTTTAATGGCCCGCTGGAACAATGTTTTATTTGATTAAACTGGGGTAAAATTTTTTGGTTGGCTACATTAAGAGCCAATTTTTTTTATTTGAATAAAACTGGAGCAATTTCTCCATTAACTAAATTGGGGCTTTCCTTTTATTAATTTGAGGCAAATTTTTTGGTTAAAGAAAAAACAATCTGAAAAAAAAAAAGAAAAAAAAAAGAAGTTTTTTTGAAGTGACGCGGGTGGTTCCGTGGACCAGCCCGCGTTTCCCTCGTGTTTCTTTACAAATTCATATTCTCTGAGAAGTAACGCTGGTGGTTATGGACCATCGCGTTTCCTTTCTTTACAAATTCATGTCCTCACGAGAAGTAACGCTGGTGGTTATGGAGTAGTCCGTTTGGTCCGCTTTCTTTGAAATTCATATCTTCGAGTGTAACGCTGAGCCTTACGATGGATTGTTCCGCGTTTCCTGGGTTTTGCTTTATTTCATTTTTTTCTGAACGAAACGCGTATGGTTACACGAGTCACTCCGCGCTTCATTCCGCGTTTCCTATTTGACAAAATTTCGTGTTCAAATGGTAACGCTTGAACCTGAGTAGTCCCAGTCACCATAAGCTTCCATTTCCCAAGCTCAAAAGCGCTGAGCGCCTTCCCTCACATTTTTTTCTCTTCCCACTCCACGTAACTCACCCAAATCCTCGAACTGTCTTTCTTCCATATTTCTTCACCAGAACATTCCCTAGGCTTCTTAGAACCTTTTCATCCGAATAAAACATCACGAAAACACATCAAAAGCTCGGGATTGAGGTTGTTTTTTCCGAAGCTAAAACCGGTCAATTGGGGGTCAATTCGTGTTTGTTTTTTGGGGCTTCTTGCATCATTTCACTCCTCAAACACTCCACTACGTGATTGCGATACTATGTCACGAGCACGTGGCAAAGCAGTGGTCGAGCCACCTCCGCACAGTGAGGAGAGTGAGCCGAGACGCTGAGGAAGAGAGAGAGACAATCCACCGCCAGATTTTGACATCACCCGGTTCTCCTAAGAAGAACCAGAGTGGTATCGCTCGAGAGCATAGACTTTGTATATGAGCTGCACATAGCTCCTGAGGTGGACGCTGCCCACCGATTCGCCGCAGCAAAGGGTGGGCCCCGACTGCACCGCCTACCAGATTTTCCCCGACTTGGTCCGCGAGTTCTATGCGAACATCAAGGACAAGAAGGGGCACAGTGGAGAGAGAATTGAGACCTCTGTTAGAGGAGTCCGATTGGAGATCACCCGGAGCACTATAGCTCGTATTAATGGGTGCACGGGTCCAGCCATTGATTTGAAGAAGGACTTCGCCACCGACCGGAGTGGGATCCCTCACACGCTGGCGATTTGGAGTCGCATATGAGGAGTTCAGGGTCCCGAGCCGCAAAACCGCTCGATCTTTTCCAAAGACGCCACCGCTATTTTATAGACCCTGGCCCACAATGTCATCCCAAAGAAGAGCGGTGAGTCGAGGAACAATGATCTATACTTTTAGATCGTATGTTCCACGGTCAGGACTCACCATTCACCCAGATTCCCTTGCCGAACATCATTATCGGTCCATATCGACGACGGGAGGGGCGCCCACATCATTCCACTTGGTTTCCGACTTATTTCACTTCTCCACTGGCGGGGTGATTCCCCTACTATCCCACCTACTCCCCGAGGCTGTATCGAGCTCAGATTGATTCTTGAAGGACCTACATATAGATGTATCGACATCGCCCTCGACGAGCCACCCGTCAGAGCTACTAGACAGAGGGAGGAGAGGTCTCATCGTCTCACCACCACCACCACCACGGCACGGATGGCGATCATGGATACTCGGCGATTTCAGACCTGCATGATCGAGAGATGGGATCGCATGGAGACAGGTTCGACTCTCGATGGGCGTATGGAGGAGCATCGGGCTTTGAGCACTCGGGCCGTATAGAAGCATCTCGGTATTCACCGCTGAGCAGCCCATCCTGAGACCACCGGAGGCGATGGTGGAGTCATGGGGATGATGGATCCGCCCCATGATTTGCTTTTTTATTCTACTCGTGCTTTATCTCTCTTTTTATGTTTGATCTTGTATTCTGATTACGTTTAACTATTAGACATACTTTTGGTTAAATTGCTTGAGGATGTGTATATTTGTTTAAATTTAGCATTTATGTGCTTATATGTGTTGATTGTGATTTGAAAATTTGGGTTGTCTGTGAGTTTTCATCCGCCATAGGGAAACTCTCAATTTTTTCTTTAAAAAAAAATCTCTAAATTGCACATTTGCCTCACAAATTGATTTGTTTTTCGAAATTTGATTGCAATTGTTTTCATCCTTTTGAAATAAAACCCGCGGTGATATGAAAATCCTTTTCCATCCCACTGAAATAATTATTATGTGATTGTGACATTGGTATTTTAGAAAGTATGTTTTGTAAAATAGGGAAAATTATGCCTCAATTTTTTTCCTATTAAATGAGATTTCTTCTTTATTGATTTTACAAGAAAATGATTGATATTGTTGGCGAATGATCCTTTTCATTTGATGTGAAAAAAAAAAGAGAAGAAAAGAAAAGCAAGGAAAAGTGACAAAGTGAGAATTTAAATTCTACCCAATGATTCTAGTACTAAGTAACCGAAGTTTAGCATCTACAAATGTTAACTTTCGAAAACGGTGCTTGAATTATGAGTATGCAAAGCAGTTTGAACAAGTAAAATGTTGAGTAACCGGAATCTTCACCTAAAAGTGTTGATTTTCGCCAAAAGACATCTTTACTATTTGAGCAAGAAGGCATATGTCGAGTAACCGGGAGTCTTCACCTAAAAGTGTTGATTTTCGCGTCAAAAGATATTTTTGCAATTTGAATAAAAGGATGTGTTTCAAGAACCTTTTATCAAGAAAATCGAGAAAATATGGAAAAGGCAAGCTTGAATTGACTATATGAGTCGCTTGATTGCAAAATTTGGTGAAAGTGAGAAATCAAGCTTGAATTATTAAAATTGAGGTATAATTGTCTCTCTTTTACTTGATATTATGAGTATTTGATGCAAATTGAATAATTGCATAATAATGTTTTGCCCGGTTTATGAGGATTTGGATTTCCAAAATCGCATGGTTTATTTCAATCCCGTAACTTGTTTTTGATGAATATTTCCTATCACTTGAAAACAAGCAATGTTTCACAAGCATGAATATCTGATGAATGTGTTTCATTACATGATTTTCATACGTTTTAGTCATTTAATGGTCAACAGCTGTGATCACAAGAGTTTTTTACACTTTATGATTTAAAAAAAAAAAAGAGAGAGAGGAATTGAATTTCCATGGACTAATTGGTTAATATTTCATGACTTTTGGTTAACATTCAGTTGACACGGGGCAATTTTGTTTTGAGAGAAGTGCTCCAATTTTGATAATGCATTCAAGATTAATTTTTAAAAAAGGTTTGCGATCAAGACGATGGCAACATATGTGGATTTGTTCCAACCCGCAAGAAAGGGTTCAAGCTCTTCAATTTTTCAAAATTTATCAATTCTTGAAAAAAAAAAGAAGAAAAAAAAAAAAAAAAAGGGAAGAAAAAAAAAGAAAAAGAAGAAAAAAAAAGAAGAAAAAAAAAAAAGAAAAAAGAGAAGAAAAAGTCATTGTTCCTATCAATCACTTGCTTTTCAAAAAAAAAAAATCAAAAAATCAAAATTGCACCATTTCATCGAGTGCATCATTACTGGCATTTTACATGTATCATGTTTGAACAACTTGTGTTTTATTTTTCAAAGTCCGCAATCCAAAGATTTATAGTATCGTTAGTCATTCAGCTAGTCCAATCCCGAATAGTTTTTTAGTCATTCAGTTGGGTCCAATCCCACCAATAGTTTTTTTTAGTCATTCGGGTCCAATCCCATCAATAGTTTTAGTCATTCGTGCTCGGGTCCAATCCCACAATAGTATGTCTAGTCATTCAGCTTGTCCAATCCCACGTAATAGTTTTTTTTTTTTTTTAGTCATTCGGCTCGGGTCCAATCCCACTTGAATAGTTTTTTTAGTCATTCGTGCTGGGTCCAATCCCATCAATAGTTTTCTTAGTCATTCAAAGCTCGTCCAATC
Source organism: Gardenia jasminoides (assembly GCA_013103745.1). NCBI lineage: Eukaryota > Viridiplantae > Streptophyta > Magnoliopsida > Gentianales > Rubiaceae > Gardenia > Gardenia jasminoides. Next base: position 46,766,204 of record CM023103.1, on the reverse strand, counting down.
CCAATCAATAGTATGTTTAATCATTCGTGCTTGGGTCCAATCCCATCGAATAGCATATTTGCATTTTCCCATCTAATCATTCAGGCTTGGGTCCAATCCCATCAATAGTCTAAATTTGAAAGACTTTAATTTCGTCACCCTCAGACTTTCTATCCCACTTCAATTTAAATTTCTGTTCTATCCTCTACTTCACTTTAAATTTATTGCTCGACCCTCGCTGTGCACCTTCTATCCCCTAATTCACTTTAAATTGTCTCTGCTGCACCCCTTCTATCCCCTCGCTTCAATTTAAATTCCAGTCTCAGCCTCACTGCACCCTTCTATCCCCATTCTTCAATTTAAATTCCTGTTGGTGAGTCTCAGCCTCCTGGCACCCTTCTACCTCCCCTTGAATTTTACAAGATTCGTGATTCATTTCATTATAGTTCATTTGCATTGAACTACGCTTGACCTGATTCTCATGAGATATCGTAGGCAACTCTACACGAGTTCGGTCACATTATCCTTGTTTAGTTTGAAAATTGGCAATCTAATATCCCTGTTGTTCACAATGGTTCAGATGCAACCAGCAAAACCAGGTAAGTATTTGGTGTCTACGTCTTTGTCTAGAATTTCTTCGAAACTCAGACAAATAGGGGCAAGCTGTAGACACCAAATTTTGACTATTTCTTTTGTTTTCCTATGTTTTTATCTATTAATGTTTAGTTATTTATTTCTAAATTTTCTAACACTTTTTTCTCATTTTTATAGGTTTTTCTTTAAAAAAAAAAAAGGATAAAGGTCAAAAACGCTGACCGCTGGATGAGTCCACAACTAGTCCGCAGAATCGATCGTAAAAAAAAAATGACGCTGATTTTCCGTAAGCTTGGATCATCCTTTCCACCTGTATTCCATGCTTGAACGATAAGAAACCTATTTAAACATTCCCCAACTCACCCCTAACCCCTAACAACTCATCTAACGCTCAAAATTAGCTCACCTCATCCCAAGAACATCAAAACCCTAGTTCTAGGTTTGGTGGCTATAAATAGCCTAGATTAGGGTTTAGCAAAGAGGTAGGAAATCTGAGAGAAAAAGAGGCAATTAGGAGAGCTTTGAGAGAGAAAAAAGCAGAAAAACTGGGAATTAGAGAGGAAAAGGAAAAGAAAGAAGAAAAGAAAAGCTAGGGTTTCACACTTGAAGGAAATTATTCTTGGAAATTCGCCCTCCTCCGCTTAGATTAAAGCTTCCATCTGTAACATTCTTCTACTCTATTTACTTGCTTTAGATCGTAAAATTATCCGAGATTTGGGCCTTTGGTGGAACCAAGGTCTTGAATGGTTTTTCTTTAGTTTGGGATATTTGATGATGATTATCACTGTTATATGAGCATGTTAGGTTTATAAAGCCTTGGTAAGGCTAGTAGATTTGTTTTACGCTTAAAATCGACGCTTGATGCTTCGTGATGATGCTTGTTGTGATTCCCGAAATTTCTGGAAAAATGTTCTTCACGCTTTGAAGATGTGAAGAAACGCTGACTACTATGCTGGATGACTTCGTAACGGTCCGCTTCCTCTTGAATGTTTGAAGATGTGAAGAAACGCTGACCTCTTGCGTAGCGCGCTTTGAATATTTGAAGATGTGAAGAAACGCTGGCTTGTTACGCAGGCCAGTCCGCATAACAAGCCTCGTTTCTACCCTGACAGTTCTTCCCTCCCCTTTTTTTTGTCTATTTGATGATGTTGATGCTTAAGATTTGGTCTTCTTCGATTTTAGCTTGTTTTGACATGATCTGAATGCTAGTGTTTGATGTTTAAATAGATCCCTTTGCCTCTGAGGATTTTTGTCTGTGATATTGTTTGAAAAACTGGAAGCAATCTTCCTGATGTTTTGAAGATGGGAAGAGACGCGGACGGTTACGTCCTGAAGTCCGCTTCCAGCTTTCCTCGACTTTGATTTTGCCCGTAACGCTGACCTGTGTTCTTGACTCACCAAGCTTCTAGTCCGCGTAACCCTGTTCAGATTCTCGCTGATATTTCTGCCTTTTGTTCCGTAATCTTACTCTATTTCTTAGTATTATCTGCTTGCTTGCGAATCTGCTTTAGATACCCTTTCTTTGTATTTTTGATTGATTTTTCCTTTAAATTGGTACCTTGATCCCTTTTGTTGACATTGAGTCTTAGATAACCATTCCCATCATTTAAAGATTCAATTAAGGCCTCACATCAAGGGATGATAACTTCTTTCCCCTATTATGTGCTCTTTATGTGTTTTTGCATGATTTTGCATGTTTTTTTTTAATTAAGTTTTCCTTGCTTTTATTCATGCTTAGCCTTTATTTATGTTATTTAATTTTTGGGGCAAATCATTTGGAGGCCTTGGATGGCAAGTTGTAATAGATAGGTTTAATTTTGTAAAAGGTGTATTTAGTCTAGAAAATGTAATAGTTAGATTATTATTCTTAATTTTTTTCCCCTTTAGAATGTATTTAGGTTCCCTTCAATGTAATAATTAGGCTTTATATGTTTATTTTGCATGCTTGCATGATTATGTGTTTATTTGCTTTCCTAGGGCCTTGCATCTAGACATTATGCCTATGTGTTACGTGTTTATGTGTTTTATGTGTTTATTTGTTTTTATTATCATGTCTACATGTTTATTGTGTAAATATATTGACGTCACCACACTAGTCCAACGCTAGTTGTGGCCTTCCCCTTCGATTTCTCACTAATCCAATGTTAGTGAGAACCTTTTGACGAGGGCTAGTCCAATGCTAGACCCTTAAACGCCGTTCATGCATTAGATACAATTTTCACACACTTTCCACTTTTAGAGTTTCTTTCCCATTCTTGCATGTCACTATTCCCATCCCGTATGCGAAACATCTCATTTAGTTTTCTTTTTATTAGATTAGTGCATTTAAGGCATTACCCTTTGAATTAGGGAAAAGAGCGAGTATGGCTTCCTAGCCTTAGCACGCTTTTATTACCTTCTATGAAAAGGAAGATTCAAAATCACGAATTTAGTCCCCGCACCCATTATGTTGCATTATCCCTCTTTAGGACATACATGTGCATTATTTTAAATACTATCAAAACCATTCTTTAAAGATCAACTTTCTTCTTCATGTTTTAGCAATTCAAAGTCAAAAACCATTTTCTTAAAATTACATCTTTTTTTGGAAATTCAAAGTTCCTCTTTGCACTTAAAATTGATCCTTTCAAAAACCAAGTTCTCTTGATATTTTATAAAGATTGCATTTTGAAAACCCTATCTTTCCGTTTGTTCAAGTCTCATCATTTGCATTTTTTCGTGACCTCCTCGAGGGATCAAAGTGGGATGACACAACTAATGTGATCAATTCCAATCACACCTCAAGGAGACATTTTGCCCCTCTCGATCCAACATTAGATCTAGGTTTTGCATCCATATAGACAACATCCAAATGTGATAAGTTTTAAAGTTAGAATTAGGAAATTTTCAACTAAATCTTGCAACTAGCTTTGGCTAGGTTAGAAGGGTGCCTTAGAGACGAGTAACATCGAATCTTTGCCTTCCCTTCTTTCAACCGTGACCCCCGAACCTTTTTCTCTAGTTTTCAAAGACTTGGAGTCGTCTAAAAAGGGTTTTTATTTGTTTATTTTCATTAATTAAAATCTTTTGGGTGACTTGGTACACCTAAACTCCATACCAAGTGGCGACTCCAAACTTTTTCTAAAAACCCTTTTCTAGACTTTTGTTTTTGGGTCCAAACCGTCGCATTTTTGTAGTCCCATGACCCCTTTCCCTTTCTCTTTTTCAAAAACCGAAATCTTTCCCTTTTCACCATTCAATCAAAAAATGGGGCGCGACACGTAGTTGTGTTGTTATGGTACAAACGTATCATATAGTCTATCTATTTATAGGAGAGAGGTAGAGAAAAGATAGGATCTTGTTTGATCCAAATCAAAACAAATATAGGATAACTATTTTATCCTATTTGCTCAAATAGCCCCATAATCCTTTATTCCTTATAATTAGACCCCATAAGGTTTTATTTCCAAATCTCCATTTGGACACACAATTTTAATCCAGAATTCAATCTCTAAGCTTGTGATCCAATAGGTTCCAAATACACTGGTAATAATTATGAATTATAATTCTTAAGAAGAATTAGATAAAATAAACAACTTTATTTTATCATTAGTTACAATAATTAATTCATTCATAATTATAGATTGTGAGCGGTGTCTAGCAACATATCACAACCACCCAAGTATTCGGAATTAGTCAAGGGAATTTTGACCAAACCTTTCCATGGAAAATTACCATGTAATTATTATCCTTTCACCATAGATATCCAATTAGTCAGGGAATGAGGAATAAGTGCCAATTCCCTAATGACTAATTAATTTGCTAGTTCCCGGAATTATCCTTAGATTAGGTTAACTTGAAGACACTCTTCAATTAATCTAATGCAGTCGACTACTAAGGTTACATTCCAACTAGTGGCCTTACTGGATATCAGCTCCCACTATCGGAGTGGTGAATCCTCTCTTGATCACTCACTATCTTTCCATGCTTCACACTACCTCCAATTTCTATTCTTTAAGTCATTTCTGGTGAATAACAAGAAACAGAATCAAAAGATAGTGATTCACACTCAAGATACTGTGGTGATTTCAAGTCTAGGATCACTTACATAATTTTCCATAAGAGATTCAACCATTGGCACTTGATAGATATCCTAATAGGATCTCTGTGTGGATCACTCCAATGAATTCGTATCTTACAATTCATCTACACATTAGCCTAGGTATCCCTATACCATGGTTGATGAGAACAACCACTACTTACATTAAGTAGGGGCTAACTGTGTACTATTCTGTCCGTATTAATGACGTCCTGTCTCATTAATACTATGACTAGAGAAATTTAAGAATATTTATTATAAATGTGATTGATATCTCATAGTCAGCAACTCTTGTGACTATCATCACATTGATAAATATTCTAAGGACTTTATCAGTTATATCAAATATCAAACAGATAAAATGGAATTTCATAAAATAAAAAACTTTATTAGGAATGTATTTAAACAAAATGATTGTTTTAGGGCATACATTCCAACAGAAATAACCACCAAAATAGAGCCACAAGTTTTCTTAAATCCTAAAAAAGACACCAAAACTAAATAATTAAACATATCAAAAGTAAGTTAAATAAACTCTTACCAAGATTATATTTGAAGTATGAAAATATAGTGAATAACCTATAAGGATTTATCACCTCTTATACTGGAGGAGTTATCTCATGTTTAGTCACTTGTACAAGTATAACTCGAAAATTTTAGTACAAAGTGGATGAGTTTTAGAAAAGAGTTACTAAATAGTTTTTCATTGGATTTATATTTTGGTACAAGAAAAGAGTATTAATCACATAATAGAATAGGCACAACTTATTCCAAGATTAATATGAGATAAGTGTGGTAAAATGATATTAGTTACACGATAAATGTTCATTGAAAAATAAAGTCATCCACTTGATTTTTCTTACTGTTTGAGTGGTCATGATGCATTGTTAGATGCCAATCTTAATCTATAATTTGATCTATAACAAATCTCCACCAAGTTTAAGGAGGTCTTCATGAATTGAAATAATTTTCTTAAACTAACTCTATGTCATATGGATTTAATCAAAGGATGATCTATTTAAAGGAATGAAAATTTTTACATTTTCATTACGTTTATCTCTATGATTCCTTACAATTTGCACACATTTTACGGTGTTTTCCTTTTTCCGGTCTGCTAAAATTTTATAGGGGATCCAAATTTGCGTAGTGCTACTTTTGCTGGGTAACAATGGATTAAAATCCAAAAGGGACCATTGCTTTGTTGGACTTGTTTATCGAGTTTGTGAATATGCTTATTGTGTAACTCAAGTTTTGAATATCTATATATCATTATCGACCGGTGGAATTTTGTAGTTCGGTGATTCAAATTTCAAGAAACGTAATTGACGTTTAAGTATAGAAGCATTCTTCAACTGTTGGTTTCAATGGCGATTGCTGCATTTCTTGAATGTAACTCAGCAGCAGGTGAAATCAGATTTTGTTTTGATTATAAGTGTGATCTTTTTGCGTTTTTGATTTTAAGTAAGAGATTGTTTGTGCACAACATGTTGGATGATATGCATGCTTATCGGAAGCAAAGAACGCTGTCCAACTTTGAAAAGGTCAATTCATTTTATTATAATATCTTATTACAATGAAAGTGTTGTGATTTCTTATAATCAAAAGTTGGCCTATTTTTGACAGTAGCCTCTTTCTTTCTTTTTATATTAGCTTACTCCCGAGAATCTTCTAATCACAATGACCGTATAAGTGGACGACCTGTGGGCTTAAGCCCCACCAAGTAAAAATAGGTTCTGTAGTATTCATTCACAAAGACATGTCACTATTTTGTCCGCGATTCATTCTATTATGTCCATGGACTCAGTCAAGAATTAGATATTCAAACATTTGTGTTTGTTTCTATGTAAACCTAACAAAAAAGTTTACTGGCCTTTATTGCCTCCCTTTGTCATTCAAGTGCAACAAATGCCACTACTTCAAGTGTTAATCAATAACAAATTTTAGGTATGTATAATTATATGTTTTATTGTTTTATAATTATTGCTTCAGAATTTTACTTATTAAATATATTTATTTCGTCAAAAAAAATTAAATGTAGTTCAATTCCACCAAAATATATTTCGTCCTGGTATAAGAAGAAAAAGAATTGAAACCATTTTGGATATCTTTGATAGCTCAAAAGAAAATTGGTTTCTCATTGTTTTGAAAACCCGTCTCAGAAAAGAAGGCAGAGATGATGATTAAAATGAAAAAAATTTTGACTAAATACTCAAGAACCGGCTTGATGATGAAGAATATGAAATTGCCCCACAAATGCATCAATTTATTGTAGACATTGCAGGTAATAATCAATCTATAAATTTCACGCCGCTTTCTGTTGTTTTTTTAACAAGCTAAACTACAACATGTATTCAAGAAACTGTGAGAAAATGTGCAGGAATCTCTCTGTCTTCTGCTATAAATGTATACAAGAAACTGCTCAAATACTAAACCCTGTGTAATTGCGACTGAGAATCAGAATGGAGAAGATAAAGCACAAAAATTTAGAATTTGCGTGTAGCTGAAATAGGCCTAGGCCCATTGATTATCTTCCTTCATGACTTCCGTCAGTGCTGGTGCACATAGTGGCTTCAACTGGCTTTCAATGCATCCCACAGCCACTGGAACTCCACGGCTTTGGTGGCACGATTGATGCAGCTGTTCGTGATACCAATGTACAAGTCACTATGAGACACTATTGAGCTGCTGAAAAATTGTTGCACCACTTGAAGCCAAGATGTTCTGGTGGGCCATATCTGGGGTACAACGATTGCCTGGGTTGCGTTTGTGAGTTCCTGATAAAGTAACCACTGTTCAACATGAAAACTTTGTTTCACTCCGAGAAATCCTCAGAAGATGACTGTTGAGACCTTGGGTGCTGTTTATGGCCCTCATGATTACATTTGTAGGTTCCTGGTGTGTGCGATTTAATTCGTTGATTACTTTTGAGTATTGCTTTTGAGTTCAAATTATTAGCAGAAAAATGCATCATACGTACTGGCTTTGGTATCTCATCAATAGATGGGTCGTTTGATTCTTTTCACGAGCGGGAGAAATGGAACAGAAGTTGGGTAAAATTGGAACCAAGAGACCTATGGAAAAACTTTCTTTCCTATCCAACTCACTTTCTCTTCTGAGGGAAAATCTTTTTCGAGATTCATTTGATGCCCCTGTAACTTTGCCTTCTTGATTATCCGAAGAAGATGTTGCTAGAGTGGCATCACTGGAGGTTAAAATTAATGCAGGGCATTAAATCTGTGAAACTTGGTAGTGTCAACGATCACCTTTCTTGACCAAAAAATAGTTGAAAACGCTACAAATCCTAATGGATATTGTTGTTGTTTTCTACTTCAAAAAGGTGCAAAAATTAAGGACTGACTGCAATATGGACAAGAGCATAGTCGAAGTATTGGTAAAGTTTGTTGTTGGGGATCTGGATTTTTACTTACAATACGTTGGGCACCAAGCATTTGTATTTGATAGGATTTATTGTGATAATCTTCTAAAACTTGCAACACCATGCGGCTTGGTTCACCTTAGCAATTTGGCACAAGTAATTATAAGCAATATGAGTTTTCAACTACATTTCTTTGATGTTTCCTTCTTTATTTTGTGTTTCCAGGTTGGTTATGTTCTTTGATTCACCTTTTGCAGCTAGCTAACATCTACTTAGTAATAATTTATGCGGAGTAATTTAGTAGAAGTACTATTTTTATGCAAATCCCTGCCAGTTTTACTATGTCATAGCCAGTTGAAACTAAAGACTAAAGATCTTGCTTCGTATCCGCTCTTTTAATATTTAAATATGTAATGAGATTATGCAAATTTGGAATGTTCGTACACTAATGCATTTGAATGCCATCAATGTCAATTGTAAATTATAGAAGTTGTTAATGTGATAAAATTTGTGGTGAGCACTGGCAGCCTCATCTAGCATAATACATAAAGTTAGAGAAGTGGTTGTTACTGTAAATAATTTGTCATTTTATGAACTTTTAGTTTTGCTCTTTAGAAAAATTAATTTTTAATTTAATCATCTAACCACATTTGTCAATATAACCATTCTACATATTAGAACTACTAAATTAACTATTATCTTATTCAATCAAATATTCCTAATAAAACAAAGTCAGTTAATGAAGATTTTATGTGTGAAATATATTTCTGTAAATATAAAATTATATATTAATGAAAAATAATAGTTATTTCTAAATTGAACACATTGGGGCTGCCGTTCATACTGATATCAATTATCAACCCAACAAATTGTAAAATTCTGGATTCTTTACACTTGGAAGACTCACTAAAGATAAACATTAAGCAGTATAGAAAATAATAATTTATTGCTATCAAAATAATGGACGACAATAAATTTAACACATTTTATGCAGTACTAATAAGCATCATCTTGGAAACATTCACTTTCAAATTACTAAATATCCTCAAGGGAAAAGCATCTTTTCATATAACTATTTTGATTTTTTGGAGGGTCCATAATATCTTCCTTTTCTTTTCCTGCATGCATATTCAAAGTGGTCGTGCAAATCTCCTTTTCTTAATCACATTCTGCAATTTCCTCTCGAGACGCCTTTTTTTATTGATTATATGTTCCTTTTTTGGCACATCTTCAACACTCTGGACTTTGGACAAGTAGTGGAAAGACTTAGATTTTCCACCATAATGTCTTGACAATCCCCTATTACAAAAATTAAAACAAGAAAATGCAAAAATTAAATAATTTAGGCCCATAAAATATTCACCACAAAAATAAATAAATAAACGTAGGCTATTCTTTTGTGTGTTTCGGTTTGTCTCTCTTTTAAAAAATTTTTAATTGCAAATTTGTTACAAGATCTAATATACAATGCCACAATTGTAAAAAAGTACCCATTTTCTTCCTATTTTTGCAAGAAAAAATATGGTAACCAAATTGAAAACTCACATATTCATGAGCGTAAGTCACCAAAACAAAAAAGAGCACAGACTGCTACACTTTAAGATCCTGGTTCAGTGTGTCAATTTGTTAATTAATCGCTTACATTATTGCATGATCTAGTGTACAATAGTAAAATTGTCTACAGTATTGTTTTTAATGGACAAGAATTAATTGCATAGAATCCAAAAATTCACATACTTATAGGTACAAATATCACAATACGATGATGGTAATAACGGCAAATTGCTCAGACTATTGATAGTCTCAAAAAAAGTCCGCATTCTATGGCTTCATTTTTTTTGTTTCTTCATTTATAGGTGCCGCACATGTGAAATGATTTTTTTTTTTTGCTAAGAATTTGCGGAGGACTTAAGTGCAATTAGATAAAGTTTGTGTACTTGGTGCCGCACATTTAGTTAAAATAAAAAATATATAATTTTAATAAAATAGAAATTGTGATTATGATTTAGAATTTTGGGTGGTAACGGTTTAGGGTATCTGGATATAAGGCGTAGTAGTTAAAAAAAATCCATGTCAGAAGGAAAAATAGAATATTGTACAGTAATAAATCAAATGAAAAAAAAACTTTATTGAAATGATAAAATTGAAAAACCCAATATGTTTCTCGTATGAAAAATCTGTAGTTATATTAGGGGAAAAATATTGTGTATTATCGATAATATAAAAGTTGTAATATATATATACATGAAGTTCGATATATTAATAAACGAGTGGTTGTGAATATTGGGGGTTAAGGCGGGAGTCGTAGTTTATGATTAAAAAAAGTAAACACAAAGGGTTTTAGATTTTAGGGCTTGGGGTTTAGGGTTTAAGATTTAGGGCTAAGGATTTAGGATTTAGGGTTTAGGGTTGTAGGATGTAGTATATAAAAATTAATCCGTGCTCCAAGGGAAAAATATTTTATAGTAATTATGGCTAATTTAACTATAAAAATTTTTTTATTGAATTCACAAAATTGAAAAACCCAATGTGTATGAAAATCCAATATTTTAGGTTTTTAGGGTTTAGGGTTTGGGGATTACGGTTTAGGATTTAGGGTTCTAGGGTTTATGGTATAGGGTTTAGGGTTTAGGGTTGCAAGACAAAGTATATAAAAATAAATCTGTGTTGGAAGGGGAAAAAATATTTTATAGTAATAAATCAAATTTTAGTGGAAAAAATTTTATTGATTGGATAAAATTGGAAAGCCCAATGTGTTTGAATACAGTATAAAAAAAATTAGAGTTATATTAGGAAAAAAGTTTTATTTATTCTGAAAATATAAAAGTTGTAATATATATAAATCAATTCGAGAACTTAATTAACGAGTACTTGTGAATATTGGGAGTTAAGGTGGGAGTTATGGTTTATGGTTAAAAAAAGTAAACACGAGGGTTTTAGGGTTTAGGGTTCCTTAACCCTAAACCTTACACCCTAAACCCCAAGCCCTAAAACCTAAAACCCTTGTGTTTACTTTTTTTTAACTATAAACCATAACTCCCACCTTAACCTCAATATTCACAAACACCCGTTTATTAAATTCTCGAATTTGATGTATATATATTACATCTTTTATATTTTCAGAATACACGATTATTTTCCCCTAATATAATTAAAATTTTTTTATACGAGATTCAAACACATTGGGTTTTCAATTTTATCATTTCAACAAAAAAATTTTTATTTTAATTTAATTTATTGCTATAAAATATTATTTTTCCCCTTCTGATAAGAATTTATTTTTAAATACTACTCTTTCAAACCCAAAACCCTAAAACGTTATCACCCAAAACCCTAAATCATAACCATAATTTCTTTACTACTAAAATTTTTTTTTCTTTTTTTTGAAAGAAACACCACTTGATGTATATATATTACATCTTTTATATTTTCAGAATACACAATATTTTCACCTAATATAACTAAAAATTTTTATACAAGATTCAAACACATTGGATTTTTCAATTCTATCATTGCAAAAAAAAAATTTTCATTTCAATTTAAATTATTACTATTGAATATTCTTTTTCCTTTTCTGACAATGATTTATTTTCAATACCACTCTTTCAAAACCTAAATCCAAATCGCCCAAAACCCTAAATCATAACCATATTTACTACTAAAATTATTATTTTTTTTTTTTTTACGTTTGACTACCAATGTGCGGCACCAGTCACAGAAATTTGCATGTATCTGGTGCCGCACATGTAATTTGCATGTATTTTTTCCTCCGAATTTGTTTCTGCCTTGGGTTTTTCAATTTTATCATTTCAATAAAGTTTTTTCTTTTTCATTTGATGTATTACTGTACAATATTCTTTTTTTCCTTCTGACATGGATTTTTTTTAAATATTACGCCTTATATCCAAATACCCTAAACCGTTACCACCCAGAATTCTAAATCATAATCACAATTTCTATTTTATTAAAATTTTTTTTTTTTAACTAGTGTCGCACATGTAATGTGCGGCACCAAGTACACAAACTTTATCTAATTGCACTTAAGTCCTCCGCAAATTCTTAGCCACAAAAAAAAAAAATTCATTTCAGGTACCCTATAAATGAAGAAACAAAAAAAATGAAGCCATAGAACGCGGACTTTTTTTGAGACTATCAATAGTCTGAGCAATTTGCCTAGTAATAACTACGGCACAACTGATCGTATCTTCTGACACTATGAAAATAAAAAAGACAAATTATAAAGGCAATGACGAAGAATTTACCTAGGGGGCAGCAACTCTTCTGTAGCTTCCAAATACTCTGAGTTTACAGAATCCATGACTACTTTTCATTTTTCCCCTGAACGCCTTGTGCCTTGGGTTTTCTCTTTTGCTATTGCGTAAGGTGGTTCTCTCTTTCCGCAACCATTGAATTTATTGAATCAATAGGGTGACGAATATGAAAGGAAAAAGTATTATGATGACCTACGGCTACACATTCTGTGAAGATCGTCCGTGTTGTATATAGGGAAAGGAGAATAAAAGAAACATTATAGGAAGTGCCATTAATAGAGATATTAGAAACATTTCCAAAAAATATAAGCCAATCACCGTTTTGATATTTTAATTAAATGGAATGAAATTAAGAAACTGCAAAAGCATACAAAGAATTATGTGCTGTTTAGTTTTGCAGTAGAAAAAGAAATTGTGCATTCTCAATTAGGGAAATTCCTTTTTCATTTTTTGAAACGGAATATTTGTGTTAGGTATATAAGCTATTGCTCGATTTTGTCAGCTAGGATTTTTTTTTAGATAAATTATAGTTGTGGCTAATTTACATCCTTCTTTTTACGAACTTGTAATTGATGGATTGCATAAATTTTTGAGAATAGGTAAAATTGTAAAATTAGATAAAACGTATTTTGTAAGAATTATGTTTTGGAAGGGGAATGTAAACTTTGTTCGCATGATTCGTTTCCATGGTTTATGCCAATTCACAATCTCGTCATCCTCTAATCTCTAGTCCAGCTTTCTAGGCTTAATTGAGATTCATATCGTATAAACCCCCTCTTATGTGAATGAAGAAATAAGGAAAACAAATATCGTTAGGCCGCCGGAAATTGTGGGTAATAGAACGAATTACACCCAACTTGCCATATTAGTCCGCATGAGATGCCTCCTTTGTGCTTAGTCACTTTTCCCGAAAAGCTAAACACCTCAGCAAAATTAAACGCCAAAACTTATACTAAGTACCGCGGTAACATGGTAAAGAACCTTTTAAAGATGTAGTATCCGTCATCCTTGTATCATTATGTTTTCTTACAAAGGGAGAAAGAGAAGGGTTTGAAAATGAAAATCAGAATCTCATGGACATGCGACCAATATCTCTATCAACTAAGGCCCTATTTAATAATACAATTCAACAATTAAAGTGAATGAGTTCAAATGCATTTAATAATAAAAAATAAAACGTTTAAATTAATTAAGTAGTATTGAATTTTTTTGACAATGGCTCTGTTTGATAACATAAAAAGTGCTCAATCTGAATCTTTTCAAACATGTAGAAGTTCTAATTATTTGATAACTAGAAACTCATCTGCCATATTTGTTAAGTGGTGTTGAACTTCTGTGTATTCTTTTAGCACAAGAATCCTAACTAATTGCTTAATGCTGATTAGAGTTAAATGATTTATCTAATTGAACAACCTAAAAATATCATATTCTTTATCTATTTAAACAACCTAGTATTCTTTAATCTAATTAAACAATCTAACAATCTAATATTCTCCATCAATTATTCATGCATAACCTAACTGAAGAAATTACAAACAACCATTTTTGATGTGTTTAGATCAAATTTAACTGTTAGATGAATTATTAGACTGTAATGTTTCTTTTGATATTTTCCATAATATATGTCATCTTTTATATTAATTTGATTTAAAAATAATTATTCTCATCTTCACAAAATAGGCAACAGAAACAGGAATCCAAACATTTTCTACTCACTGCTGGTGAAAACAAAACACTGCTTTGCAAAGAGAGAGAACAGATAGGCTCACAGAATCTGTTAATTCGTAACGGGTATTATTCACAAGACACTAGTTGAAATTAAAAGACAAAGTATTCAGAAAGAAAACAGGAACTCCAATGGGCAACAGTGATCAATTAACCAATGGGCAACTAAAATGGAAAGCAAATAAGGAGGATGGGAACTTTCTGACGCATCATTTCAATCAGGCAAGAAAACTGTAGAGAACATTCCATGGCAAGTGATGAATCAAAATCATAGAAGTAAATAAGGTCCATCCAAGTGAATCTAAATTAACCTTTTCTTTATTTTCCTTTTTGGAGCTTTATTTAAATTTTACCATCCTCATAAAAGCAAGGACAAGAATCTGAATCCTGTTTATCCATAGAATCTGAATCCTGTTTATCCATATTCTTACATGTTATTGGAAAGAATAAAACTAGTAAATAACTGCAATAGATTACTAAATCCGCTCCAATAGGATGATGAAATAAATGCCAATCAGCAATCAGAGTTGCAGGCAGTAAAAAAGCACAAATAGTTTTATTCTGAACATTTCTCCAAAAGAGACCTACAATATGAGTAAGGTTTTGCAGCAACTTAAGTCAATGAAAGAACAGTACATCTTTTGAGGATCTATTTTTTTCCCCCAGAATTATGACAATGACAGTTTAATTGCCATTGGCAGCACCGGGGGCAACTTATACCTAACAATTGTACAGGCAGCTATTAGAGTACAGGGATCTGTACCTCTAGTAACCTCGCAGCTGAATCAATAAGTGAAGATACAAGGACTAGCCATGAATATAAATGCCCTCCAAAAACCTGGAACCAGCTGAAATGAGAGCCATGGCCCATGTGACTCATGCCTGTGGTATTCTGGAAAACACCAGCATGTAGGAAAGCACTTGGAGAAGAACATGGTGTTCATCCAATCACAATTTGTATCTGACCATCCAATCCCATATGGAAAACAGCCAGACCAGATCCACACTCTAATCTCCCCCTATACAACCTGGAATCTGGATACAATTGGTAGTCATTTTTATATACATAGCTAAAAGCCTGGCTAGAATTATTGAGGAAGGGTGATACTTCAGAACTCCATTCAGGCTAACCATGAAATCTCTCTAATTCATAATTGAAGTTTATTTTGCCACAGGAGAAGTGCTATGATAATGATCTGTCACTTCCGTTGTTGAATTTCCCACTAGATTGCCTAGCTTTGAAACTGCCATGCTTCACAGGCTTTGGCTGAAACAGAGAATTGAGCATTTTCTCCAAAGATTGAGCAGTGTACTTGGCATATTTGCTTGCACTTGCATCTTGCTCAACCAAAGGGCCATAGTTCTGCATGTAGCTACGATAAACAGGCACAATTGCCTGAACTATAACTTGACACATCTTTTCTCGCAAGTCTTTGTCCAACATTACCCAGTTAGACTGCTTCTTATACATGTCATCAAAGGCTTCATTGAAAGCTTTCAATCTTTTCTTGACCAGGTCACGAGCTGTAGCACGTCCACCAGAAAACAAAATGAGACCTTCCCTACTTAACAAAGAAGGAAGTTTTCCCCAGCTCTCTCTCAAAAAAATAGCAGAATAGTACTCCTTATATTGCTCATGTTCTTTTAACCAAGAATCTCCCAATAGACTCCCCAGCTTTGTACCTTTAAGGTGCTTGTACAAATGCCAGTGATTATTCATTAAGAAGATGCATGACAAAACAGTGTCCTCATAAGCTTTTGACCACTTATCCAGATTCAGCTCAACAGCTCTCATTAAACTCAATAACTCCTGAATGAGAAGCCTCTCCTGGAATTTCTCATGCTTCCAACTTCTTTCAATCACCAGAACTTGAGTCAGAATCGACTTGTAGTCATCTCCAAGCAACTTGTTGCAATAATCAGCAATAAAGATTACCAACTTTGGAACACTGCCATCAGGAGGGGGTGGTACTTGCCTCTGCAATTCAATCTGAACTGAAAGCTCCCAAAAGATTTCACATGCCCCTTCTATCACCCTCTTGATGAGATCCCTAGTCAGATTTTGGATTTCAGCACAGGCTCCTCCACCAAAGAGTCGGTTAAAGTCTAATCTTAACTTGTTCAAAGATGCAAAGATGTCCAACAGCTTTAACAGTTTAATTGGATCTTTTTTACTCTCTGTAACAGTTTTCCCAAATTGAAGGAATGCAAGGATACCTGCTTGGGCAGCAATTTTTGCAAAGCAGCTCATCCAAACATCCAAACCTAATCTTTCAAACACATCGTTACAAAGTTTATACTCTGCCTCAAAAAGGTGCTTCACAGCAAACTCCAAATGCTTTCCCCATTGAGCTATGTGGCCTTCTATACTTAACACATCATTAAACTCAGATACAGATATCTCCAGGTAATCCAAATTAAGTGCCTGCAAACTTGCCCGAACATTTGAACTACGAACTTCAATGTAAATAGAGATGCATTTATCGAGTCTATTATTGGCAATTAACCTACCAAGGATAGCCTGCAATTTTTGAATGACAGCAACTGGCAGCGGAGACGGTGCAATGCAGGCTTGTTCTCCAGGCAAAGGAGATGAAGACATAGGCAACGGCACACTGTTCTCTGTCAAAAGCCGCCGAAATTCATTCTCTAACCTGTCTAATGCAGCCTCGAGCAACCCTCCATCAAGACAACCGTTTTCCTCGTTCATCTGCAACTCCCTAAGATGCTCCAGTGCCTTCTTCAAATTCGAAATGAACCTACCATCTGCAACCTTATGATCCTCTAAATACTCCACAATATCAGCCAACCACTGAATTGCCATACCGCAGTTCTCCCCCAGAAACATCAATGCCTCCTCAAGTCTCTTCAGGACACCAAGGTACCCACGAAGATCTGATTGGGGATCAGACAAGGACTTCTCCAGGCCATGGATGGCATCAAAAAACCTTAAGAACAGCAGTGGCAGGGACCACGGCTCGATTTATATGACCTCCAACAGCCGTAAGAGCATCCTTCTGAGCCCGAATTGGTCTAACCGCAGCTTCTAATGATGGTAATCTCTGATTACTCTCATCTAATCTGGGTCCAATTTTCTCAAGAGATAAACCTAATGCCTTAGATTTGTCTAAACAAAGCTTCAGTGATTTTCTTGCAGATACCAAATGTTCAATCCCTTTATCCACCATTTCTCCCATCCCAGATTTTTAATCCAAAAATCAACTCAAACCCACTTGGTAAAATCCAAAACCCACAAGATTTCAGACCATAAACAACAAAATGGGCAAAATAAAATTAAAAAAAAAAAGAATCTTTTTTTTTCTGGGTCTAGTGTTGGATACTGATATTCAGGCTCCTTTCTTGTTCTTCAGCCAAAATATCCAAAGATTCTAGCACAAAAAATCAATCTGGGGTTTTGTAAAAATCAATTTCCATATCTCCAAGCCAAACTTAAACAAACCAACACCAAAAAGAAGACTAATAGCAAAACTCCAACTAACAACCACCTATTCAACCACCATTAATTAATTCATACATATAAATAAAAGAATGTTTAAAAAAAAAAAAAAAGAGAAGGAATGAGCTGTATTGGGAGTAAAGAAACTCACTGAGAATTATTGGTTTGGGCTTTTTTGATGGCTAAAACAGGTGGACCTTTGGTATACACCCGTACTCCTACTAAAATCAACTATGGGGGGATTTTAGTATTATATGGAGAGACGAAGGAGCGAGGAGGGAGAACCCTAATAAATGAGGCAAAGTGGGATGTACAAAATAATACTAAAAACTAGAGTGGCTTTCTGCGGGAGAGCTGTAGAAGCAAGTCCAACGGGTAGTGACAAAGTGGGTGACAGTAAAAATGCTTTTTGATTTGTTTTTTTGTGCGCGATCTCTTTTTTTTTTTTTTTTTTGGTAAGAGTGCGCGATCTCTTTGCTTTCTCGGTTCTCACTTTCTCTGATCTGGATTCTAGTCGTCCATGTGCTGATCTAAGACTGCATACATTTTCGGTGCAACGTTTTGCTAGTACTTTCTGTTTGGTCGATAATTTTACTGTTAGAGCCTTAGATCTTGACACATATACATAAATTAAATTTTAAATTTAAATTTTATATAGTTGTCATTCATTTAATAGTGAAGATATATACACTATCAATAATATATATATATATATATATATATATATACACACATATGTATATTATATCCAGAAATTCTACAAAATAGTATAGGTACCAATTGGTTGACGAGGACTATATATTTTTTCCAAAAGTTAACAATTAGTAGACAGTTAGCACTCAATATCATTTAAGCGAGTTAAATTTAAGCGGAATCCATGAGAAATATCTATCCAACCAATTTGTGACATGAAGGTGCTCCCATAAAACTTAAATCTAAGTGCACTATCTTACTCACTCCCAATGTGGAATAAAACACTCATCTTTTATTCGAATTCAGTATATGAAAGACACGAATACAAACGATGTCAAAGCAGCTCATAATATGTACATGAGTGGTAAACTTTACCGAGAAATATATTTCATATAGATCGAGAGTGATGAGGTGATGTCGTGACAGAAGTCACATAATTGTTAATGATGGGCAGAGTTGGGGAATTAAAACAGTAACTTGTTAATGGTTGAGGTAATTAATGAAGACAATTAATATGTATACTAGGGGATCTATCCCGCGCAAGGCACGAGGTGGTGCCTGTGGCTGAAGTACTTTGTTGGACTGTTGTGATAGTCTCTTCTGTTGTATAATTGTGAGAATTGGGATGGTGGATGCCTGTGGCTGAAGTACTTTGTTGGGCTGTTGTGATAGGTCTCTTCTGTTGTATAATTGTGAGAATTGGAATGGAGTAAGTTGCTTCAAAAACAAACGAATACAGTGGCTAAGAGTAAGTGGGAATGTTAGGAGAGTTAAAAACGCATTTTGTAGTCTTAGCAGATAGTTCTCAAACCAGCTAAGGAGATTTGTCATTGCAGTCTGTTTTTTGACTGGTTGGTTAATCATCAACTTCCATAGCAAGAGTATAACAAAAGGAGAGATCCTCTTGCTACATTGCAAAAGTGGCTAACACACAGAGTCGGTCTTTATCTGTTCACTTTGTGATGCGCTGCTCCTTTGAGAGCTATCAATGAGTTCGAGTGCAGGTAGGAGGCTTTTATCTATCTTCGTGGGTTTTGCTGTCGCTTCTGGAGGAGTGCCAAGGTTCATGAAATTTGCCTCAGTGTTCTCTTTGTCGTAAAGTGATTTGAGCACAATTTAATGTCTGCAAGTACTTCCAAAATAGCAAGTGTACGAATTATCTTTCATGAAATGCAAATATTTGGAGAATAGTTTTGTGTCTCTAAAAATGTGACGACAATCATGTTGTATCTCATGAAGATGCAATTGAGGATACACTCCATATCTTCAGTGCAAAATGAGCTCAAGTCCAGTAGTACTCGTTACACCTCACATGTAACAAATTTAATTAATATACATAGATCTAGGCTTTCGACCAACTTTTATCATCTGTTGTAAGCTAGTTTTGCTATAACCCACCGTTTAAGGCATTCAGCACTAATAGCCCTCGACACCCTTAGATTCTCCAAAACGATACTCATAATCCACATAACTAACCTCCAAAATTGCACGATAAGAAGAATCAGCAATTTCCTTCAAATTGAGCTAAAATTTTATAGCTTTAGGTCAGCATCTGTCATGAAAACATTTATGATGCAATTGATTAATGTCTAAGTAAATAAACAAATATCATGCATTCTTAAAATATCATTGATATCTCTAGATTTCACTAAGAACTATGTATAAGCTAATAATACCTTGTAGCTCATCTTCTGGAAATCCATCTTACAGCTAAATATAGATTTTGTAAAAGCCAATATGAAAACAAAATTGTTCAGACGAAAATTCAAAAGAGAATATGGGATAAGAATCACACTAATTGTAACAAAACCACAACTACACAACTATCCTTGATGTTTCAGAAATACTGTAACAAATTAAAAGCAACTCAAAAGAGAAGAAAAAACATAAGGTTTCTGCATTCAAAAGGTAGTAAAGAGAACATAGCATAAGATTTCTGCATGTGATTTCTTAGGGCAAGCAAACATAACAAATATTCTACCTAAAAAACAAAACATAACAAATATTTTGCAAGTTGAAATTATGAATAAATGTGAAAACTGGAAATATTATAGCTTAATTATTTGCTCCATGACAAAGAAAATCTTTGTTCTTGTCTTAGAAATGCTAGATTTCACATTCCCCACATTCATCAAAGCTACATGATCCTAATGAGTATAATATCTAAAACAGGAATATGACCTTATGCAAGAAAAGACAGAATATCAGCTTGAATGTGAGACAAGAACTTCTACCCTTTAGGATGAGTATTAAACCACTCAAACAGTACCTTATAATTTGGTTTGAGGGCATGGCTCGAGTTCTGCTCAATTCTATAAAATACTGAAAGCGACAATTCCTCTTGATGCCCACTACTCTGTTGAGTAGCTTTTTCACCTACAACGCACAGATTTCATTCAAAGAGACCTAACACTTAACAAATCAGAGACACAGACAATTATTAATTGAAAAACTCACCAATAGGAAGCTCAAGACCAATATACTTCTTTATTAGCTCCCTGACTTGTATTCTATCAAGATCATACTCTAGGGCAACTGTGAGAAGTAATTGGAAAGGCTAAAGTAACGCAGCATTATAAAGACATAGTTGTGAAAGCATAATAATTTTTCACAAATGTTATTTGTATATCAACATAATTAACTTATGTACTGCTAAATAGTGGATATTCACCTGAGAGGAATCACCGAGGGCAGCATCTAAAATCTCAGTCTTATCCATTGATATAGCAAAGTGTATTGACTCTCTTGGCCGAAATTTCTGGAAGTCATGATATTAAAAAAAAAAAAAGAAAAAAAATCATTGCTTTATTTGAAACTGAAACATAATGTCCTCTGGTCTCTTCCATAACTGCATAAGTTCACAATTGCAGTATGAATTGCTGAACCATATATGTGTACAAGCAAAATCATGAAGTCTTTTTTGTTCCTTTTTTTTTTTTTTTGGGACTGGGGGGATAATCTAACAAAAATTAAAGCTGATAAAACTATCAACACTCAAATAATTTAGATGATCACCTTGGGGATAAACAGAGGCATTAGGTGTAGAAGATACCTCGTAGAATTTCGCTCAGGAGGAATTTCCATTTGATTGACTTTGTTCTGTTGAATTCATTAAACAAAAAGAGAAATTTATTTGTACAATCAAAATTAAACTAACACAATAATCACTACAAAGAAAAGGAAATAAAATTAAAGATTGATTAAAAGTGGAGCACTGAAACTCACAACAGCTGCTGTGGAGAGAGGTCGCACTTTAGTATGCATTAAATGGTGAGGCATCATCTCCCCAAACAATAAAAATTCAATTCAACCAGAGAAGATAAGCTGTCAAACAAACCAACTTGCTATTAACATTTCAATGTCATTATACATTAGAGCATGTAGGCCTATTGATAGACACTTCATTGTTTACCCACCAGAGGAGGTGTATGGATAGACCCACCCATTACTCCAGAAGATTCACTGGACAATCATTCTTATCTGAAGCAAGCTGTATAATGCATAGAATGAAGAAACAATTCTACATTATTATTTTTAACTTGGGCTGTAGGTCTACACAATCTTAATTTGATCTAGGTCGTGAAAATACACAATCAAATTTTGAATAATAAAAATGGTGACATATTTATGTCAGTACAAAGATACCGAAGCAAAAGAAAGATTTTACCTCTAAATTTGCTAATAAAGGTGTTTGACATCTGCAGCAAAAAATTAGAACTTTAAATCATTAGGCACAATGAAAATCTGATAGTAGCAAAAATTAAGAGAATAAATATTTATTCTGTAGAAATAACTTTTCATCGCATGACAATAAAGCAAAAAAAAATTCATTATTAAGTAGCACATTTAAGTCAGGCTTTAGAGAAGCATCTCATAAAATCTACATGTGCCTGATAACTTTGGATCGGTTATTATTGCTAGAATCACTTTCTTCATCTTTAACTGGCATATAGTGTATATGTAAATAATAAAAAAACTGTACCTTTTAGATTAGTTATTTAAGAGGAATACTTTGTTAGATAAACAGGCAGGAAAAAAGTAAATTCTGATTGGCTACACATTCACCTTTGCTTTCATCAATTATGAGATGCAGCTCTGGGGAAACATTGCTGATCAATGAAGATGAATGAGACCAGCGTTCAAGCAATTTAAGCATTTTATCCTCTGAAGAAATACAGGAATTGGCCTGGATCAGGTAAGAATTAACCAGTTAGAGCAAAACAAGGAACATTGCAGATTCAGAATATAGGTATATACAAAATACTCATAAGCAAAAATCTAATTAAAATGAAGAATATAATCACAAAATCAAGCCTTTCCTACGAGATTAGAAAAACAATAAAATACTAAAATCCTTTTTGTAAGAGCAAAACCGACTGAAAATATGGTGAATTTTTTTCCAAAAGGAAACGAATAAAAAAAACGAAAATTTTCAAAATCAAAGACCCTGTGCATTAGGCATCAGAATCCAAACAAATATGAAACAAAAAATTACACATTAAAATTAGGGGGTAGAGAAAATCTACTGCAAATCACTCAATTAATAATTGAATACGAAATAGAGATCTCTATATGCAGGTAAAATTGAAGTAAAATAACCCGATTTGATTTAAAACCTAAAAATCAAAATCGGCATTGGAGGTGATACTTACAAGGGAAAAAAATCAGCCTTCCAGTGGCAGCAATCTTGAGGCATAGCTGAACTTTTCACGATCTTAAGGAGCCTTGAACGGAAAAGGAAAATACTGAACATAAACTGGATGAAGAGTGGGAACACTACATTACTAGTTCCAAAGCAAGCAAATGAACGGCAGATCAGATGTCCAAAACACCAATGTAAGCAGCACAAGCAGAGTAGAAGAAGCAGAGAGCATATGGTAAGAAACTAAAAGACTGATGCTGAAGGGTGAAGCAAATGAGAAAAGCAGGCAAGAATGGTAAAAAAAAGTATTGGTGTGCCCAATCTACCCTCTGTTGAAAAATTGAAATCCTAGTAAGAGGCATCCAAAGGGGTAAATAAGTAATCCACCAGCTAAATAACTATTTGCTAATCAAATCAAACAATCAAGTCAAATAGAATGACAAATAAACCAAGGCATTCATATGCAATGCACCACAAAAAGAGAATCTCCAAAGGGCGAGAGCAGGAAAAAGGCAAAACGGCATGCAAATGTGATGGGTAAAATAGTAAAGGAACCCCTAAAAATATCTGAAGTGATCTCACAAAGGTAAGCACTAGCTAAAGGGAAATTCAGTGCGAGAGGCAGTGGCAAGTATTTGCTGAAATCTAATGCGCGCACAAAAGCAGTGCAAAATTCCGCATGCACCCCCTTTGGAGAGCAGATGAAACTGCAGCTGCACAGTAAAAAACCAACTACCTCTTATATAATATAAGGATAAGGAATTAATTAAATCAACCATGGGTAGGAGGAAAATCATTGAAAATTAAAATATACAATTAATTAAATCAGCCATAGGTAGTGATGATTGTAAAAGAGTAAATGAATGGTTAATTAATTAGTTGGGATGGAATATTTGTAACAGAAGTAGTATAATGTTGTTGCACGATTGTTTTATTATATTTGCAGGTAGAACCTAAAGAAATGTTCAAAAAATGCATCTGTAATGGTATTAGACCATATTGATGAGAAATTGAGAATGAATTGATGACATGATAAACGGAGTGCATATTGGTGAAATTATTAATGAATTAAATGTTGTCTTAGAATGAAATAATTATTACTAATAGGTATACATAAAATGAGAAAACCGTAATGATGACTCGGTGGGAGCACATCCATTAGGAAATATGTGGACACAAGAAATGGAATTTAACAAGAAAATTTGGTTCGCAATTAATTAATTGACACTAGATATAGAGTTATAAATTTGCTTGTGGAAAAGTTGTTACTGAGCAACATGTATGAAGAATTAAAGCCATTAAACCTTCTTGAACTTTACTCTCAGTCACACTTCATTCTCATACACTCAATAAATAAGTACTTTGCAGCATGTTTTAGGATAAAAGTGCTTATTCTATGTTAATTATTATTTTATTTTTCTCCTTTTTGCTTTTTCTACTTATCCCTTTTCTTTATATATATATATTTTTTAATTTTTCTTCCGTCTCATGTAACCAACTGCTTTCTTTTCTTTTATTATTATTATCTGTATATCACTTTACCATCACAGTCACTTACCATTAATTGTGGTCTAACCATCTAAAATATTGTTGGCCATATATTGCCAACCAATATAAGCACTACTAACTTTAACCCATAACCAACCACAAATATTTTTAACTACCAAATTTACTAAGGTTGTGTTTTGATCGATGGATTTTGATTTGAGGAAGGATTTGAGAGGGATCAATTTCAAATAACTATTGTATTAGATGAATTTGAAATTCCCTTGACTAGCCTACTCCATCTTATAAGTAGATTTAAAATCTCATTTTTAAAATAAAATTTCCAACCAGTGGAAAGGATTTGGATTGTGGATTTGAAATCAGATCTACCCAAATCTGCCTATCCAAAGCACAACATAAAATTATATTTAAAGAAGACTTCAAAAAGATCAAAGTTATTTTTTATTATTAAATTTTATACCAATTTCTTCCATATAAAAAGTGATTTTTTTAAAATTGCATCAAATTGAGTATGTCTTTTATCACTGGTAGTACTAATGGTATTCGTACTAATGTATACGTACTTGAACTCATATACTCGTATTGATTGGACCATGTAGTGATACAGTCAAGAATTGTCTATTATATAATTAGGACAACAAACAATCTTCGCATTAAAAGTATTGCATATATTTTCATGGATAATGTAATACAAGATGACATACTTGAATTTACTAATGAAAGAATAATTTTCTTTCAAATAACGCAAGAGATTTTTTAAGTTGTTACTCCCGAACTTAAAATTTTTTTAGGTAGATAGGGATTCCAATTTGTGATTAAGTGACAAAATCACCTCCACTTTATTAGAAAATGATATTACAAGAATAGTAAAACTAAATTATGACTAGTCAACTACTTTGCAGAAGATTAAAAAAAAAAGTTGTAAATGAAATGAATACATGACATAGGTCTAAAATTTTTGAAGAAATGCAGTTTTTGTCCATAATACTCGGCATGTATACTAGATTGGCCATTATTGCTTTGATCAAAACAAATTTGGTCCCCAAAGATTCAAACCTTAGGCATATTTAGGGTAACTAATGAAAAATCAACGATAACTAACTATCAAAGTCAAATTGCCACTACTCAATGGCTTTGACTTTTTATTTTTTATCACAATGTTTCAAAATTGGATAATTATGGTCTCTTAAATTTTAAATAGTGATATTACCAATTTTAAAGGAAAATGGATGCAAATTAGATTGAAATTATATTAACAAATGCAAAAGTTAAGGAAGCTTATTTATTTTATTTTTATTTTTATGTTGAAAAATGTGGAAAATTAATAATACACATTTGATGTACAAAAATAAAATTAGTGAGTTGTAGTATAGATAAAAAATTGAAATAGGATTTTGTTGTCAAAAGATTTTTGATCGTTAGTCAAAGCTAAGTTTCACCAATTGCTGTAAATGTGCTTAAAATTACAAGTTTGGAGACCAAATTTGTTTTTGTTGAAATGTTAGGGATGATATTGATACATAACCAAACATTGGAACAAAAAATGAGATTGAATCAAAAGGATAAAAACAAGAATCCAAACAAAATGTTTTCCTCACGAGTTTTTTTATTCCTTTCACATACATAACCCTTCATCACACGACCCCATTTTAGCACATACTCTTTATCAAGTTACGGTAATCTTTATTTCGTTTTCTTATTTTGCTTTATTTTCTCAAGGTGAAGTCACCCTTGGGTCACAGGTCCTTGGCTACCATTGACTTGATGAGTGGTAGAATACCATGTGCACAGTGTGTCACTAATTTCATCGAAATGATAGAACTGCTTATACTCTAAAGAAGTTGATATATATATAGTATATATACACACACACATGTGTGTGTGTGTTGTGTATAATAGATGTATCGTATATATGTGTTTCATGCACATACATATATAAAATATCTATATGATAAGTTGTTGACTTTGACATATCCATACTCTAGCAAGTGGATATCCCATCTTTTGTATATGGCAAAACAATTTTGTGTTTGTTTATGTTTTTAATGGACTTAATTTTTTTCTTTTAGTAACAATTAATTTGCAATTCTTTTCATCGTCATTATTCATAGTAAATTTCAATCACTCATTAATTGTTTCACCATATATCTCTACCTTTAATTTATACTCTCCACCCAATTTATAGTTTCTCTTTACTTTTATATAATTTGTTTGTGCTAATTATATCTTTCCTTTATTTAATCAATTAGTTAATCAATTAATCAACCGATTTTAATTTTTTTTCAATCACAAGATTCTTTTTTTTATTTGTGATTGGTGAAATTTACAATTACTAATTTTTCTATTCTAGTCCTATTACTCTTTTGCTCCTATTATTGAGTGGTCACATTTTTTTCCTCAATGCTTTGAAATTTGCTCTTTTTTTTTTTATAGTTTTTAAAACCATGGACCTATATGTACCTCCATGAGAAATAGCAAATGATTCTGGATCTAGTAGGCCAACAAAAAAAGGGACGAATTGTCAATTCAACAAATAAAGAAACTGCCTAGACAAAACTAAAACCATCCCATG
>CM023103.1:46617915-46738311 GCA_013103745.1 Gardenia jasminoides | reverse complement strand
TTAGTGAAGGCGTGGAGTAGTAGCTCAAAGTTGACTGAAGGGGCAAGGCCTGAAGATCTTTAATGCTAGAAAGAGGGAACGCACCCAAGAGTAGCCGCGCCCAATGGACATAGGTGCCCCAACCCTAAGTTTGAAGGGGAATGCAAGTAACCGTGCCCGATCATCAAGGGGATCAATTCAAGAGGAACCTTGGTGGGGAACGTGATCAAGAGGAGGCATGACCCAGGGGGCACAAGAGGAGTTCCACAAGGAAGGCAAAAGCTACCCTATGGTATCATGTGGGTTGGAAGGCAAACCACACCGAGGACGCTTGTTGGAAGAAGATGGTAGCCTCATTTTAGATGTGGAAGCACAACATCAACTAGCTCATGCCCTTGCTTCCAAAGGTATTAAGCACCCACCCAATGGCCAATAAACCCAACACCGCTTGTGTAGCGTGGAATCGCACCAGAAAGCTGAGAGTCTATGCCATTGATCGCCTCACGTTCTGACCCCAGGAAGTGGTTGAAGGTACAATCCCTATCTTTCATCGCTTGGCTAAGATTTTGATTGATCCCGTGCATCACATTTTGTGAATCCTCCTTTTAAGTGGAGTGGATATAAAACCTACTAGATTACCATATGATCCGGAGGTTAGAACGCCCAACGGGATCAAAGTCTAGTTACTAGTGGGTATATAAGAATTGTGATGTCCGGATAGGGAGAGAGAAAATTATTGGTGGATTTGATTAGTTTGGACATAAAGGGTATGATGTTATCCTAGGAATGGATTGCCTAGCTCGCCATCATGCTAAATTGACCGAGGGCAAAACTGGAATTTTCCATCCCTGGAGAGGCTACTTTGAAGTTTGAAGTGAAAGGAGATTAGGCCATCCCATTCTATTCGGGATTAAAATTGTTAAGTAAAAGGGCTCAAGGGTATTTATTCTTTCTCGATAAACCCTCCCAGTGATAAAATGAAGTTAGAGGAGGTGCTCAAGTAAAGGAGTTCCCTGATGTATTTCCCAAGAGTTAGAAAATCTCCTCCTAACGAATGATAGAGTTTAAGATTGATTTGCTACCGTGAACAGCTCCAATTTCTAAGACCCAGACATGGCTCCAGCTGAACTAAAGGAATTGGAAAATTCAACTGCAAGATTTATTGGAGCTGGGTTTCATTAGAGAGAGTGATTCACCTTGAGAGCACCCTGTGTCTTTGTTAAAAGAAGGACGGAAGTTTGAGGTTGTGTATTGATTACGAGGACTCAATGATGTGACAATAAAGAATAAGTATCCTTGCCACTTATAGATGAATTGTTTGACCAATTACAAGGATCCAGTCTTTCTAAACGACCTTGGCAAGCTGCTCACCACTGAGAATAGCGAAGAGAAGATGAATTCAAAACCGCTTAACTTTGAGGTATGGGCATTTTGAATTTGTGGTAATGCCTTTGTTAACCAACGCCCGCGGGCATTTATGGATTTAATGCAACGAGTCTTTAGCCCCACTTGGATCAATTTGTGGTTGTTTTATTGATGATATCCGGTGTACTCAAAGACTGGAGGATCATGCTCAACACTTAAGGATAGTGCTTCAAATCCTCCGAGAGCATCAATTGTATGCTGTTCAACAAATGTGAGTTTTGCTGAGGAAGTATCCTTTCTAGGGCATAAAGTCTCGAGGATGGGATTTCGGGATCCCCGTGAAACGGTGAATCAATGGAGACAACCCAGAAACCCACCAGATTAGAAGCTTTTGGTTTCATGGATATTACCGCCGCTTCATTGAAGATTTTTCTAGAATTTGGGGCACCACGGAATTGACTAAGAAGCATGTTAAGTTTGTTTGAATCCAAAGTGTCGCTTAGTTTTCAGACAAAGAGACGCTTGACAACCGCCCGTGGTTGACCCCGCCAAATGGAAAGGTTTGTAGTTTATTCGATGCCTC
This sequence comes from Gardenia jasminoides, assembly GCA_013103745.1. Taxonomy (NCBI): domain Eukaryota; kingdom Viridiplantae; phylum Streptophyta; class Magnoliopsida; order Gentianales; family Rubiaceae; genus Gardenia; species Gardenia jasminoides. The sequence goes on along the minus strand of CM023103.1, from coordinate 46,736,384 downwards.
AAAGAAGGACTAGGGTGTGTCCTTATGCAAAATGGGAAAGTTATTGCCTATGCTTCTAGGGAAATTAAAACCCCATGAGCAAAACTATCCAACACATGATTTGAGTTGGTCAAAGTAGCTATCTTTATACTGAAAAAGTGGAGACATTATTTGTACCAAGTGACATTTGAGGTTTTAAGGCACAAAAGCCTTAAGTATTTATTTTCTCAAAAGAGTTAAACCTCGTGCAAAGGCGAAGGGTGGAATTTCTTGAGGATTATGACTGTGACTATAAATTATCACCTGGAAGGCTAATAAAGTGGCGTGATGTGACTAAAAGCTCAAGTGGCGAAATTTATGGTTAAGCAATGGAAATGTTAGCGAGGTTATTAATGGAATCCTTTAATAAGAAAAGAAAGTCACATTTGGGAATTTAATGTTGAAATCCCAACACCGGAACATATCAAAGAAGTACAAAAGGAGACCCATGGTAAAAAGTGGATTGAAAAGGTAAATAGGGGAGAAACATTGGATTTCAAGTTAGACTGAGGGAATCTTGAAATTTCAAGATCAGATAGTGGTACCCGCATAAATGAAGGGTTGAGAAAAGAAATATTAGAGGAAGCACAACTCAACTAGGTATACCATTCATCCCTGGCAATAAATGTACCAAGACTTGAAAAGGACGTATTAGCGGATGGAAATGAAGAAAGAGATTACGGGCCTGATTGTTCGCACTTCCGCCTCGTGCCAACAAGTTAAGGTCAACACCAAAAAAAACCTTCGGACTTTGTAAACCCTTAGAGATACCCAATGGAAATGGGATCATACTATGATTTGTGACCAGTTGCCTAGGAGTCAAAAAAAAGGAGATGATGATGCTTTGGGTGATAGTGGATCGACTTACTAAGACCTGCCATTTTCTGCACCGTAAGTATGAAATGTCCTTTGGAGAAATTGTCTTCGATTGTAATTTGGATGAAATTGTTAGACCTATGGTACCACAGAGACGCCTCCCGAGCAGAACCAAGGTTTGTTTCCCATTCCGCAAAAGTTACAAGAGAATTTAGGGACCAAGGTGTTAGTATATATGCCCCAAAGACAATCACTTTAGGGTCCCTTATATGTACTTGAATTATTTATGCATTAATAAATGACATATTTATCACATTGATTGCTTGTATGTTAATACTTGTGTGATAAAGTCCCTAGAATAAACTTGATCAATGAGATTATAAGTGTTATGATGATGAGACTCATTCGACATTATAAAGTTTATTCTTAAATATCTCTAGTCAAAGTATTAATAAGAAGGACATTACTAATATGTGATAGACTAGCATATACTATGCCGCTTTTGTTAATAAAATAGTAGATCTCATCTACTATGGTGTATGAGACACCTAAGCAAGTATATGGGTGCTTGATGATATGATCAAGTTCACTAGATTGATCCACTTAGAGATTACTTTGTGCCAAAAGGTTAATCTCTAAATGACATTTATGTAAATGATTCTTGACTTAAGATTTTCATAGTATCTTGAATATGGATGTGTATGTTTCAATTGTTATATGATTGCTCCAAAGGGAATGCCTCACATCATTAACGCTTGGTATATACATTTGAAGTATGGAAAGGTAGTGAATAATCTATAAGGATTCACCACCTCTTGTGGAAGAGGAGTTATCTCATTGTTGGCCTCTTGTGAAATATGACTCAAGAAATCTTAGTACTAAGTGAATGAGTCTTAAAAGCTGGTTTTAAGTACTTGTTCTTTTAGAGTTATATTTTGGTACAAGAAAGATACATTAATCATGTATGGAATTGGTACATGTTCCATGATTAATGTGAGATAAGTATGGTGAAAGGATATAAATTACATAGTAAATGTTCATTGAAAGGTGAAGTCATCCACTTGACTTTTCTCATTACTTGGGTGGTCATGATGCATTGCTAGATGCCAATCTTGATCTATAAGAATGAGTCAATTGATTGATTGAATCAATGATAAATTAAAAGGGTTTTTAATTTATCTAACTCTTATTAAGTGAGAATTATGATTTATTCTTATTGCCAAGTAATTGAGAACCCAATGGGTCACACACTTTAAGAATTCCTTTGGTCGAATTAAATGTGATTCAAATAATGATTTAAAATTATTGAATTGGATTATTTATGGTTTAATTTGTGAGACAAATTAAACATTGAGGACTTATGGTGTAATTATGGTTGTTTCTTCCAAGACAAGGAGTTGTACTTGGATTAGGAAATTGGATCCTTAAGGAAACTAAGTTATGCTTGGATTAGGAAACCAAATCCTAAGCAAACTAACTCCATTTCCACGGGTTTTGGAACAACCTAATGGTCTATAAATACCTCATTACTCTTGCTTAAAGATACAAGACAAGACACAATTTTGAGGGTTTTATCTCTGAAAATTCGTTTAAAAAATTACCCAAAAAATTAGAAAGTTGGGCTAGGGTTTTATTTTAGAGTGTTAAGAGGAGAAAAATTGTTTCTTCTTCCCACTTGACATTCGAAAGCAACCCTAGTTGTGAGATAGAGTGATTATCTCATTCACTTGTGTCAATAAAGGTTAGCTAGCACTAACACAAGCAAGGGTTGAATAGCCTTGGAGGTTTCGCAAAAGGAATTTGGTGGATCACCGTAGAGGTCAGACGCTTGAGCTGCCACGTGGATTCGCCACCTACCCTAATGCGTTGTTAGTACCCATTGTTTAAGGTATTCTCAATAAACACCCTTGTACAAATTGCATGTTTTATCAAGGATTGATCCTCTCTTGGAATTGAAAATTTTAATTTTATCCACGCTTTATTTCTTCAATTCCTAAAAGTGGTATGAGCCAACCTTGATAAGACATGCAATTAGTTTATTTAGTTGTCATATATGTTAATTAAGAATTAATTATATGATTCAATGGTGGTTTAAAAATTGAAAATTTTGAAAAAAAAAAAAGTTTTTTTTTTGTTTTCCGGATTTTGTCCTCAAAAATTTTATAGTTCTTGGAAATCCAAAGTTTTGGAAATTAGATAACAAGTAGGAAACAAAATCAAAATTGGAAAATAGATATGACTTATTAGGAAATAAAGATTTCCTAATCTAACTTGTGTTTTAGAAACCTAAAACAATAAGAAATCTAGATTTCTTATTTAAGTTAATTTTCCAAATTTGATCTTGGTTATTTTCCAAAAGTATCTTTGGAATTATTGCCTAAATTTATTATGAATAAAATAAAATTATATCAAATATAATTCTGAAAAGGTGTTGTGTCGCTGAAACTTTAGCGACAGATTTCGTGAAGGATATTCGTCGCTAAAACCTGTTTTCTGTCACTAAAGCTGTTTTAGAAATTGATTGAACTGTGTAGCGTTGAAACTTTAGCGACAAATTTCTTGTGAAGAATATTCGTCGCTAAAAGCTGTTTTCTGTCACTAAAGCTATTTTTCAGAAATTAATTGAATTTGATTCAATCAATTTTTTAAACCCCTTGATTAAAGTTTTATTGATTAAAGACTTGTGCATATAATGATATATGACTAGAACTAAATAAAATTTTTTTTATGCTTTCATTTAATTATATATTATATGATTGTATGGTGGATGATTATGGACTAAGACCAATGTGATTGTGTATGGTTGAATGTGTGAATGGATGGATTGATGGTATTTTGAAATAGGGTCTGTGCACCGCCTTTCTCTCATATTCTTGATGTAAATTCTCTCTCATCTCACCCCTTGAATGTAACTCAAGGTTTCTCTCAAAAAAAAAATGTAATGTATTTTTATTTATTCATTAAGGATAGGGAGAGGGTAAGGATACAAATGTATAGATTAGAATTTACAATTGTAATGTACAATGAAGATGGAGATGGCACTACATCCTACCATGGCGTATGCACATACAGAGGTGTACAGGGCATGGAGATGTTTTTGTCCCTTAGTTTGACCATCTAGTCTCCTCTTGGCTCGGGGAAACTAGCTTAGGATTAAAGTCCATAATCATCCACGCTTATAGTATGTTTGTTTATTTATAGATAAATATGCATACTATGTTTGATTTGATGAGACCTTTATAATATATTTAAATTATTAGTTAAAATCCCTCAAATTAAATATTAAATCAAGTTGAAGTTGCCTCCATTATTATAGTAAAATGATCATGTTCAAGTTAACTTGTTGAGTACACTCAAGGTTGCTTTACCATGAGGAGTTTTGCTATGAGATAAGATCTCAATAATGGGTATGATTTAACTAAAATTTTGTGACTTGTTGAGTACACTCAAAGTCATAAAAAAAAATTTTTTTAGAGGCAAAGGTTGGGTAACACATAAGATGTGTTGTCTAGAGTTGATAACCCAACTATCTAGAAGTTACAAGGGTTGTAATTGGTAAAATGTACCTACCTTTTGAAATTATTTTGATTTGTTGAGTACATTCAAGGTCAAAATAACTAAATGGGATTCTAGACCCACTAGAATTGTTAAATTCCCAAATTCATATATGAGGGTTATGAAATTTGTATTAAAATAGTGGGAGCAAAAATCAAAAATTTATTTATGTCATTTAATTTGGTTTTGTTTAGCATAAATATCAATATTCATTCTATTTTACTTTGTTGTAGAATGTCTTCCAACATTAATTTACGTGCTATCCTTGACAATTGCAAATTGACCGATCTAATTTCTTGACCGGCAACGTAATTTGAGAATTGTTCTCAAGCATGAGCGCCTTGTCTATGTTCTTGATGCACCTCCCCTTGGAACCACCGCTACCTAATGCCCCAATTGAGATTGTTGAACAGCTTAACAAACATCATGCGGACAATGATAGCTTGTATGTGTCATGTTAGCATCCATGTCTTTGAGCTTCAAAAGCAACATGAACACATGAATGCTTATGATATAATGTTTCACCTACAAGAGTTGTTTGGTGCAACGGTCTAGAACCGAGATATGCAAGCTTTCCAAAGAACTGCTCAGTGTCGAATGGCGTAAGGCTCTTGATCGAACATGTGCTAAAGATGATTGGCCATATTGAAAAATTAGGCCAATTAGGCTTTGTCATGGACCATGAGTTAAGTGTTGACCTGGTTTTGCATCACTACCGACACATATTCATACGCCGTGTTAACGCATTACCACATGAATAAAGTGGAGACTACGCTACCCGAATTGTTGAATATGCTCAAGGAAGCCGAGGCCAATCTTAAAGGGACAAGGGCTCAGTTTTAGTGGTTTCTTCAAATTCCTCAAGGACTAAGACTAAAAGTCAAAATCTAAGTCCAAGAAGAACAAGAAGATAACCAAACCTTCTGGGGCATAAACAAGAATAAGAACAAGGCAAGGGCAAATGCTTCCATTGTGGCAAAGATGGACATTGGAAGGGAATTGCAAGGACTATCTCGACAAATTTTAAAGAGAAGAAGCTTAATGAAGCTGCTACTCAAGGTGTGTATATGATTGAGGTTAATCTGTCTACTTCTAATAATTCCTGGTATTGGATACCGAAGTGGTTCTCATATTTGTTTGAATATGTGGACTAAAGGAAAGTAGAACGCTGAAGAAAATGAAGTGATTAGGCAATGGAGCAAGAGTTGTGGCCATAGCTGTAGGAACATATCATTTATCTTACCTAGTGGACTTGTTTTAGAATTAAACAATTGTTATTATGTTCCAAGATTAACCGCAAACATAATTTCTATTTCATGTTTGGACATGGAAGGTTTTTCCATTAGTATTAAGAATAAATGTTGTTCTTTTCACGTAATGGAATTTTTTTATGGGAATGCTCCTATGAAAATGGTTTATACATTCTAGATATAACAAATCCAATCCTCAATGTAAACACTAAAAGTAAATTGATGGTGTTAATCAAACGTACCTTTGGCATTGTAGATTGGGTCATGTAAATGAGAAACGCATATCCAAATTATACCAAAATGGTTATTTGGACTCATTTGATTATGAATCATTTGAAACATGTGAATCTTGTTTGCAAGGAAAATTGACCAAAACTCCCATTCGGAAAGGCGAGAGAGCAAGTGAGTTGTTAGGATTGATACATAGTGATGTATGTGGTCCAATGACAATTGCTAGAGGTGGTTTCTCCTACTTGTAACTTTCACTGATGACTTTTCAAGGTATGGTTTTGTCTACTTAATGAAACACAAATCCGATACCTTTGGAAAGTTTATAGAGTTTAAGAATGAAGTGGAGAAACAACTTGGTAAAAGTATTAAAACCTTAAGATCCGATAGAGGTGGAGAATACTTGGATCAAGAGTTTGAACGCTATCTGAGGGATCATGGTATTCTTGATCAAAGGACACCTCCAAAAACACCACAAATGAATGGAGTTTCTGAAAGGAGAAATCACACCCTATTGGATATGGTACGATCCATGATGAGTCGTGCAAATTTGCCAAAATCGTTTTGGGGCATGCCCTGCAGACAGCTTCCTATACTTTGAATCGTGTTCCATCAAAGCTGTTCTTCTACCCATATGAGATATGGAGTAGAAGACCAAATCTTTCACATATGAAGATTTGGGATGTCCAACTTATGTAAAGCAGGATGTGTCAGATAAACTTGAACCAAGATCCGACAAATGTCTATTTGTGGGATATCCAAAAGAAACAATTGGATATTACTTCTATCATCCAATTGAATCAAAAGTGTTTATCTCAAGACATGCTACCTTTCTAGAAAAAGAGTTTATTCTAGAGGAGAGTAGTGGGAGTAAGATAGATCTTGAAGAGGTTCAAGATAAACAAATAGACAAAGAATAATGATGGAACTGAGCTAGCTTCTCATGAGCTAAAGAAGAAGCTCCAGATACAGGATCTTCGTGAGGTCTAATAGACTACGCCATGCACCTAAGAGGTATGATGACATATTCATCTTAGAAGAAGATGATACTCCCAACCTACTAAGAGGTTCTAGAAAATAAAGACTCCAAGAAATGGCTTGAAGCTATGAAATCGAAATGGATTCCATGTATGATAATAAGGTATGGACTTTAGTCGAACCACCGAAGGGATAAAGCCTATAGGGTAAATGGGTCTTCAAAAGAAGACCGACATGGAAGGTAAGGTTGTTACCTATAAAGCAAGGCTAGTGGCTAAGGGTTATAATCAAAGACAAGGTGTTGACTTTGAGGAGACCTTTTCAGTAGCCATGCTTAAATCCATTCAATAATGCTTGCTATAGCGCACTATGATTATGAAATTTGGCAAATGGATGTTAAAACAGCTTTCCTTAACGGAAACCTTCAAGAAGAAGTGTATATGACACAACCCGAGGGGTTTACATCTAGAAATGCCAACAAAGTATGCAAACCGCAAAGATCTATTTATGGTCTAAAGCAAGCTTCTAGGAGTTGGAACATTCGCTTTGATGAAGTAATCAAAGGGTTTGGTTTCTTACAAAATCAAGACCTAATCATGTGTATATAAGAAGGTCTGGGAGCTCAATATGTTTCCTTGTGTTATATGTGGATGACATATTAATTATGGGAAATGACATACCCATGCTTCAAGCAGTAAAGGTATGGTTGTCCAAGAATTTCTCCATGAAAGATCTAGGAGAAGCAATCTACATTCTGGGAATGAGGATCTATAGAGATAGATCGAAAAGATTGTTGGGCCTTTCACAATCCACATACATAGATAAAATGTTAAAGAGATTTAACATGGAAAATTCTAAGAAAGGCTTGTTGCCAATATCTCATGGCATTTACCTTTCTAAGGATATGTGCCCAAAACCAAGAGGAAAGGGCACGCATGATTAGAACACCTTATGCTTCGGCGATAGGTTCTATCATGTACTCTATGTTGTGTACTAGACCCGATGTCTCATATGCTTTAAGTGTTACAAGCAGATACCAAGCTAATCCTGGTGACAAACACTGGGTGGCTGTCAAAAATATTCTCAAATATTTGAGAAGAACGAAAGACATGGTCTTGGTATATGGAGGTGCCAATTTGCAAATCGAAGGATACACTGATGCCAGCTTCCAATCTGATAAAGATGATAGTCGGTCTCAGTCTGGGTACGTGTTCACATTATATGGTGGAGTTGTGACTTGGAAGAGTTCCAAGCAGGAGACCACAGCGGATTCTACAACTGAAGCTGAATACATCGCAGCTGCTGAGGCAGCCAAAGAGGCCGTTTGGATCAAGAAGTTCATCTCTGAACTTGGTGTGGTTCCTTCCATTAATGATCCAATAACTTTGTATTGTGACAATAATGGAGCAATTGCACAGGCAAAGGAACCAAGGTCTCATCAACGGTCCAAACATGTATTAAGACGATACCATTTGATCAGAGAGATCATTGGGAGAAATGATGTAAAGATAGAAAGAGTCCCCACCTGATAAGAATATAGTGATCCTGACTAAGCCTTTGTCTCAAAAATTACATGATAATCATGTAAGCTCATATGGCCTTAGGCATGTGAGTGATTGGTTTTAGTGCAAGTGGGAGATTGTTAGTATATATGCCCTAAAGACAATCACTTTTAGGGTCCCTTATATGTACTTGAATTATTTATGCATTAATAAATGACATATTTATCACATTGATTGCTTGTATGTTAATACTTGTGTGATAAAGTCCCTAGAATAAACTTGATCAATGAGATTATAAGTGTTATGATGATGAGACTCATTCGATTAATTATAAAGTTTATTCTTAAATATCTCTAGTCAAAGTATTAATAAGAAGGGACATTAATAATACGGTTAGACTAGCATATACTATGCAGCTTTGTTAATAAAATAGTAGATCTCATCTACTATGGTGTATGAGACACCTAAGCAAGTATATGGGTGCTTGATGATATGATCAAGTTCACTAGATTGATCCACTTAGAGATTACTTTTGTGCCAAAAGGTTAATCTCTAAATGACATTTTATGTAAATGATTCTTGGACTTAAGATTTTCATAGTATCTTGAATATGGATGTGTATGTTTCAATTGTTATATGATTGTTCCTGTAGGGAATGCTCACATCATTAACGCTTGGGTATATACATTTGAAGTATGGAAAGGTAGTGAATAATCTATAAGGATTCACCACCTCTTGTGGAAGAGGAGTTATCTCATTGTTGGCCTCTTGTGAAATATGACTCAAGAAATCTTAGTACTAAGTGAATGAGTCTTAAAAGCTGGTTTTAAGTACTTGTTCTTTAGAGTTATATTTTGGTACAAGAAAGATACATTAATCATGTATGGAATTGGTACATGTTCCATGATTAATGTGAGATAAGTATGGTGAAAGGATATAAATTACATAGTAAATGTTCATTGAAAGGTGAAGTCATCCACTTGACTTTTCTCATTACTTGGGTGGTCATGATACATTGCTAGATGCCAATCTTGATCTATAAGAATGAGTCAATTGATTGATTGAATCAATGATAAATTAAAAGGGTTTTTTAATTTATCTAACTCTTATTAAGTGAGAATTATGATTTATTCTTATTGCCAAGCAATTGAGAACCCAATGGGTCACACACTTTAAGAATTCCTTTGGTCGAATTAAATGTGATTCAAATAATGATTTAAAATTATTGAATTGGATTATTTATGGTTTAATTTGTGAGACAAATTAAACATTGAGGACTTATGGTGTAATTATGGTTGTTTCTTCCAAGACAAGGAGTTGTACTTGGATTAGGAAATTGGATCCTTAAGGAAACTAAGTTATGCTTGGATTAGGAAACTGAATCCTTAAGCAAACTAACTCCGATTTCCATGCGGTTTTGGAACAACCTAATGGTCTATAAATACCTCATATTACTCTTGCTTAAAAAGACAAGACAAGACACAATTTTGAGGGTTTTTATCTCTGAAAATTCGTTTGGAAAAATTACCCAAAAATTAGAAAGTTGGGCTAGGGTTTTATTTTAGAGTGTTAAGAGGAGAAAAATTGTTTCTTCTTCCTACTTGACATTCGAGCAACCCTAGTTGTGAGATAGAGTGATTATCTCATTCACTTGTGTCAATAAAGGTTAGCTAGCACTAACACAAGCAATGGTTGAATAGCCTTGGAGGTTTTGACAAAAGGAATTGTGTGGATCACCGTTAGAGGTCAGACGCTTGAGCTGCCACGGATCATCACCTACCTCTATGCGTTGTTAGTACTCCATTGTTTAAGGTATTCTCAATAAACACCCTTGTACAAATTGCATGTTTTTATCAAGGATTGATCCTCTCTTGGAATTGAAAATTTTAATTTTATCCGCTGCTTTATTTCTTCAATTCCTAACACCTTAGACTAGGCTGCCTTGTCTTTTGTCCTCTTTTTCCCCTTGTACATATTTTGAGATGAAATGAAATCTCTTGTTTCAATGTTGTCTAGGTCGAGCTGCTCTTATTGCACCGTTCTGTTTCTTTTCCTTACTTTATACTGAGCCGATCTGTCTTTTACCCTACTTCAAGTTTGTTTTTTGTGCCGAACTCCCCTTATTCCATCCCCCGAAGTAACCTTGGCCTGTTTATGGCCAAGTTTTACTTGAACTAGAAGTCGGCTGACCCTGATCTACATGGTCATGCAGTTTAGCAAAACTTGAAATTAATAAGAATGGAATAGATAAATAGGGAACCTTTGTTAAAACTTCATAAAGGAGGTGTAGTTTGGTCCAAAGTGAGCCGAACTGGGCATACAAAAAAGAAAAAAATGGAATTGCCAAATAAGAAAGAAACTTATGAGTAAAAGATCTTTAAATTCGAGGCATGCCAAGTACGAGGAATCCTCCTGCCATCTACGCTAGCTAACTTGTAGAAGCCAGTTCGGGTAGCATGAACGACCTGTAGGGACCTTCCCAGGTCAGGCTAAGTTTGTGTTGTGCGTATACCCTGCTTACGGAGTTTTTGCGTAGCACCAGATCCCCAGGTTTGAAGTAAACATTCCTCACCTGAGAGTTATAGTACCGAGCTACCTGATACTTGTAGCGAGCCATTCGAACAGCTGTCTCCTGCCTGCGATGTTCCAGGGTGTCCAGGCTGCACCTCATTTCCTCTTCATTGGTCTGCGCTATAAAGTTTTTGAGTTTGAGGTGTAGGCGTTCCTATCTTAGCTGGTATAACCGCTTCGGCCCTATAGGTCAGAGCGAACGAGGTCTCCTAGGTAGTAATTCGAGGGGTGGTCCTGTAAGCCCACAGGACACTGGGCAGCTCGTCCACCCAAACTGACCGAGCAGCTTCCAACCTGGTCTTCAGACCATGTAGGATGGTTTGGTTAGCATTCTCGACTTACCTATTAGTTTGGGGGTGCCTTACCGAGGAGAAGTGCTGTTGGATGCCGAGCTCTGCACACCAGTTCTTAAAAGGGTTTTCCGCAAACTGCCTCCCATTATCTGATATAAGGCAGTATGGGATTCCGAACCGACAAACAATGTTCTTCCAGAAGAACTTGTGGATAGTTCTTCCACTTATAGTGCTCAGCGGCTCTGCCTCAATCCATTTGGTGAGATAGTCGATAGCCACCACAAGGAATTCCAGCCTCAAGTGCCTTGGGGAACAGACCAAGTAGGTCAATGCCCCACTGGGCGAAAGGCCATGGGCTCTGAATGAAAATCATCTCGTGAGCTAGCGCATGTTGGACGGAGGTAAAAGCTTGACATGCAGCACATCTCTTGTACAGCTCAGCTGAGTCAAGGAAGATGGTCGACCAATAGTACCGGGCGAGCATGCATTTTTTGGCCATGACTCGTGGTTCGATGTGGTTTCCATAGATACTCTCGTGTATCTCCCTTAGGACTTAATTACCTTCTTCTGGCATAATATACTTCAGCTAAGGAGACAAGTAAGATCTCCTGTATAGAGCCCCTTGGTGAAACACATACCGACCTGCCCTCAATCGCAGTCTCCTTGTTTCAGTCTTTTTCGAGGGTAGCTCTCCAGTGGACAGGTATTTGAAGATAGGGCTCATCCAAGAGCTCTACTCAGTGATGGTGCCAACCTGCTGTTGCTCATACCATCTGTGTTTGACAATATCCACCAACACCTCTTTGTTAAGGTGCGCAAAAGAAGAGGAGGCCAACTTAGAGACTGCGTCAGCTCTCTTGTTCTAAGACCGTGGTATCTGCTGGATTACAAACGTGCCAAACTAGTTCTTCAACTCGGCCACTTTGGTCAGATACTTCTTCATGGGCTTCTTCCTTACCTCGTAGGTGCCCAAGACATGGTTTACAATGAGTTGAGAATCATTGAAAACTCTTAAAGAGCTTACCTCACACCCTGAGCTAGCTTCATCCCTGTGATGAGGGCTTCGTACTCTGTCTCATTATTGGAGACTGGGAAGTCAAACCTGAGGGTGTATGTGAACTCTTCGCCTGTAGGACTGAGGAGAAGTAGGCTTGCTCCACTGTTCTCCTTGCTGGATACCCCGTCCACAAAAAGGATCCAGGCCGAGCTGTCCTGCTGAGGAAAGCTGACCTACCGAGGTACCTGGGCCAGTGGGGCCTCTGCCCTCTCAGGCTTCGATAGTAACACTCCTTTAGCGATGAAATCAGCCAGGGATTGAGCCTTAATTGCCGTTGGCGGCTGGAAGATGATGTCATGGTCTGCTAGTTCAACGGCCCACTTGACCATCATTCCAGACGTTTCTGGCTTGGTCAATATAGGCCGCAGTGGCTGATCGGTTATTACTACTATAGGGTGACCTTAGAAGTATAACCAGAGTTTCCTGACTGCATGCACTAAGGCGAGCACAAATTTTTCTACTTCAGTGTACCTGGTTTCCGGCCCGTGCAGTGCTCGGCTCACGTAGTACACTGGTTTTTGGGTCCCCTGCTCGTCCCTGACCAATACGGCGCTGATGGCCTCTTGGCAGATAGAGAGATAGATGAACAGGGTCTCGTCCAACTCAGGAGAAGTGAGAGCAGGCAGCTCGGCCAAGTATCGTTTGAGCTCCTCAAAATTCTCTTGGCACTCCTGAATCAATTCAAAGTGAGAACCCTTCTTGAGGGCTTTAAAAAAAGGCAGGCCTCATACGTCCGACCTGGATATGAACCTATTCAGAGCTGCCATCCAACCGGTTAGTCGCTAAACTTCCTTCACAGTTCGGGGAGGGACCATGTCCCTAATGGCTCTGAACTTGTCAGAATTAGCTCGGATTCCCTCCTGGGAAACCATATATCCAAGGAATTTTTTCGACCTGACCCCGAAGGTTCACTTCTTAGGATTTAGCCTCATGCTGGAGCTCTTGAGTATGCTGAAGATCTCCCGCAGGTCGATCGTTAGCTGATCCAGAGTTCGGCTTTTGATCAGCATGTCATCCATGTAGACCTCCATATTTCTGCCGATCTGGTGCTGGAAGAGTTTATTGACTAACCTTTGGTAGGTAGCCCCACCGTTCTTCAACCCAAATGGCATAGTGGTGTAGCAGTATGTGCCAAACTCAGTGATGAAGGAGGTCTTCTCCTGATCCTTCTTGCCCATTAGAATCTGGTGATACCCCTTGAAAGTATCCAGGAAGCAAAAAAATCACGTACCCCACGATAGAGTCCACCAGCCTGTCAATCCGAGGCAACGGGTAGAAATCCTTTGGACAAGCCTTATTCAGGTCGGTAAAGTCGACACACATCCTCCAAGCTTTCTCGTCCTTTTTCACCAAAATGGGGTTGGCTAGTCAGGTTGGGTAGTGGACCTCCCTGACTATCTGAGTCTCCATGAGCTTGCTGACCTCCTCTCGGATCACCTCATTTCACTCAGGGGCTAAGTGCCTCTTCTTCTGCTTGACAGGCCAAGCTCGCGGGTCCACATTGAGTTTGTGGATTGCCAGTTCGGGAGATATGCCAGGCATGTCATCAGTTGTCCACACGAATATCTCCACGAACTCTTATAGAAGTGAAATCAAACTAGACTTAGTCAGGTCATCTAAGGAAGAGCTGACCTTTACCGTTTTCTCTTTACTTTCTTTGGACAAAGGTATTTCTTCCAACCGCTAGTCCGTCTCAAGCTTCTTTTCTTCTTCCAAGGGTTCCAAGGATTCTAATGTGAGGGTCTGTTCGATCAGTTTTTCCCTCTCCTTAAGAGTAACGATGTAGCAGTCCCGAGCAACTTCTGGATCTCCCAACTCCTCGGCCACCCCTGTGGGCGTGGAGAATTTCATGCTGAGGTGAAGGGTGGATCACACAGCCTGGAGGGCATTCAAGGCGGGCCTTTCTAGAATCATGTTGTAAGAGGAATTCTCTTTTACCATAGCAAAATAAACTGGGACAGTTCAATTTTGAGGTGCCATGCCCACCGTGACCGAGAGAATTATCATCCCCTCTGGTCGGACAGGAGGTCCTGCGAAACCGAGGAGGGGTGTTCGAACAAGTGTTAGATGACGGTCTTCCAGCTGCAGGTCCTTGAAGGTCCGGTAATACAGCACATTGACGGCACTTCCGTTGTCAATGTAGACCTTCTTCACCTTGTAATTGCAGGTAATGACCTCAATTACTATGGATTCATGATTCAAGAAGGCCAGCGGGACTGCATCGCCTGGCCCATAGACAATCTCCTCGCTAACCTTGAGCCTCTTTTTTTGAAATTCCTTGTCCTTGGGTGGCCGGTTCTTACACCGAGTTGAATGGCTGTCACTGCCCGTGAGCCTTCGACAATGGTGTTGATCATCCCTGCCAGGTTGTGCACATCCGGCCCAGCTAGTGGACCCTGTGTGCTTGGGCGTCCGTCTCTGCCAGGCTGGTCTTCCCTACGGTAGGAAGGCCTGCCATTCTGATCTCCTCGACGATACTCCAATCTCCGCCCCAAACCAGTTCGGCTTGCTTGACCGTTTCTAACGAACTGTCTTAGGTAACCCCTCTGGATCAGCTCCTCAATCTTCTTTTTGAGCTTCCGCCATTTTTCTGTGTCATGCCCCACATCACGATGGAAAGCGCATTATAAATTGCAGTCGCGATTAGGGTTAGTCAGTTTTTGGGAGGTCGGACCAGACTTTCTTCCTCCATAACCACCAGGATCTGTGACCGAAAAGCTGTGAGAGGGACAGGACTCCGCGCTGGACCCGAGCTCGGCCCTCGGGAGAGCCGTTCAAAGATGCTCTGCCTCGGGGGGCCTTCTCGAGGTCCTCCAACTTCTCCTCCTTTGTGCTTCCTGTCGTCTCGGGGTTTCTCCTGCTCGAACTTGAGGCGCCTGGCTTCGTTCGTGTTAGTTTGGTCATGAGCTCTGTCCAATGTCTCCCCACTGTTCGAGGAGGCTTTTCCACGAACTCTTCGTAGAGCTTCTGTAATCGCAAGTCGTTGATAAAGGCAGCCATTACCACCTTGTCATCACGGTCTTTCACCTGCAAGCTCTCATTGTTAAATCGCAACATGTATTCTTTTAGCGTTTCCTCTGGCTGTTGTTTGATGGCCATGAGGTGCGCAGATTTTTAGAGAAGGCCCTAGGACTGGGCTACAAATTGCCGAGCTAACTGCTGGAATGAACTGATGGAATTCAACGACAGGCCCTGAAACCACAGCCGAGCTCTTCCCACCAGGAATAAAGGAAAGGTTGAACTTTATGGCATCGGGGATAGCTTGGAGCCTCATCTGGGTCAGGAAAATGAACAGGTGTTCTTCAGGGTCAGTGGTGGCATCATAAGGTTTTATGCTGGGGATTTTGAACTTGGCCAGCAAGGGGTAGTTCTCCACATCAAACGTGAACGGAGTAAGCGTGTACCAGCGTATGTCCGTATCTGGATTGAGAATTCGTTCAGTTCTTCCCGAACTGCATCGTCTGGTCCTCCCCAAACTAGGTTCTCTAGGGTTTCCCAAACTGGATTACCCGGGTTCTCCCGCGTTGGGTTGTCCAGGTTTCCCCGAGTTGGGTGGGCATGGGACTGCCGGTAAAAGGGCTCTGCCCCCGAGTAAGGCCGAGAAGGTGACCGTCGTGTTCTCTTCCTCTTGGGGTATCGATCCGAGCTACCCTCTGATGAGTCACTGACCTCTATCCGAGGTCGCAGCGGGGAGATGTGTTCCCCTTGGGTCTTTTTTTTTCCTTTGAGATGCTGGATGATAGCTTCAAAGGTGGGCGGATGAGTTGCTACCATCTGCACTAGCTGTTCTGGTTCCATCTTGGCAGACCCAATCCCTTCGCCTCTCGGTTCCCGCTCAGGGTTTCCCTGGGCCTATTCATGTTGGATGATTTGTTGGTGACTAGACTCGTGGGGAGCGGAGGTCTCCGTGTTCTTTTTGGATCGCATTTTTACCATGGTAAAGAATACTGTCGCTTCCCACAGACGGCGCCAATTGTAAGAGCAAAAACCGACCTCAATCCGAGCTGACCTCCCACACGCCTTGGGTCACGAGTCGAGCTGAACTGAACCTGCTAAGACAGCGGATTGCTCCCCGGGGTAGCTCCGACGATCAAGTCAGAGAGATACTAGGTGGGCAGAGAGTGAGAGAGTGAGTGTATGAGTTATGCTGCACTGTACGTGGCGTACCTTCCACTAGTGTTTTACCTGCGCTTTTATAGGCGATGATCTCCCTAGAGTTGTAATCAATCCCAAACACCGTAGGAAGTGAGAATGGGACTTATCCGGTGACGGGGAGGATAAGCATAGGCAAGGTCCCCGAGTATCTAGGTGAGCACCCTTACTAGCTCGGCAATGACTATGGGCCCTATCGGCCACTAGTCGAGAGGCGGTTGTTAGTCGCAGGCGGTGTGTGACAGGGGGCCAGATCGACCATGGTGTTTAGTTTGAAGGCGGCCGGTGCACGCGTGTACGGTCACTTTTCACAACTCCCTCAAACAATATCAAGGTAGGCAACAAATATCTAAAGAGAATAAACAAATAGCACGGGAAAAAAAAACTGATAAGCATAAGGACATGTGCATATGGCTACATTCAATGTAACGGTAAAAAAGGACTAAAAAAGCTCCAAGAACAATGGTCAGCATAACAGGGAAAATAAAGGTATCACATGAGTTATAAAAAAAGTGCAAGCGGGAGAAATGAGGAGGGAAAATACCTCATGATTAAATTACACAAGGGGAAAAAAATGCAGCAAAAGAGAACAAATTGCTAACCTGCAACAAGCCGATCCTGCAGCAGCACATGATGGTAGATGAAGAAGGAATAATGTTTTATTGCAGGAGGTGAATGAGGAAAATCAAAAAGCAAACCTACACATAAAGCATATCGTAACCATACAAAATTCAAGCCAACAAGAAGAGCAAAGGAAAGCAAATAATGTAAAATGAAAACATAATGAAAAAGGTGGGAAGTTTAAAATGAGTTTACCCATCAGAACAAACAGCATAGCTCATGCACACAGCAAAAAAAAATGAAAACAAGCAAGAGAAAAATTGGTGCATAATCAACAGTAACGCAGTAGCTATTAATAAATATGAGCACAAACTACACTAAATATAAGGAATAAATGCTCACCAGGCCAATTTAAATGCAAGGAAGAGGAGAAGGAGTACAATAAGAGAAAGGTGGACTTCAAAAAAGAGGCGAGCAACAGAACGGCCAACCTAAGTAAACAACAAAAACAAACAATGCAAAACAAAATACAATGCTATGCTGATAGCCACAAGTAGAGGGAAACAACTAATAATCACAAAGACCTCAAAATCCAATAGGTAAAACATGAGGGTCCTACAAAACCGGTACGGACATAGAGGAAAACATGTCTTTTCTTAGCTCATTACAACAGAGGGTCTATATTTTTACACATATAACCCACTCATTCGAAATGGCAATACGAGAAAGAAAGTACAAGATTCTTACTTATAAATGGGGGCAAACCTGTAAAATAAACCCCTTTACATTGAGCCAAACACCAACAAACATCAACACTTGTCATAATAAATCTGACTAAAGGTGATGTGGCAGCTACACACGAATTAATTGCATGCATATGGGGAAAGAAAAAAAAAAAAAAAGGAAGACAAACCAACACCATTTTCTTCCTGCCACATCCCCGTGCCGGTCACCTGACAAGTACAACCACCAGCTCTCCAATGGCATCGCGACACATCAGCATTCTGGCACCACCATTTGGCAACATGCATTCACGTTATGCGTTAATATGTTGATGAGCAAAGCAATTTATTGACGGTTGGAATTTTTTTTGCCCTTTATCAAATTAACACTAGAATAATTTTTTTTCAAAGCACATTTTCTACACTACCGACGTCGTTTTCGCTTCGCTCCCTTTGAACCTCTCCGGCATATTTTAGGATAGGAGTATGGAGTCTGTACTGATTCCCCGCTGTTTCGCACGTAGACTCTCTCGTCCTTTTCCCCGCCTCCATCTTCCGCCATCATCCCATCCTTCACGGCGTAGTCCTTCTCTTATCAGAATGGAGGTATCCTCCAATGGTTCTTCGGATGCCAAGGAGACCTCCGCCCCGGCGGGCCTAGGCAGTGACACCACCAACGCCGCCGCTAGTAATTCAGACTCAGAGGACCCATTGATTCAGTACGTGGTTCTCCGGAGAGACTTAATTGACACTTGGCCTTTAGGTAGTGTGGTTACACAGGGCTGCCATGCCTCTGTCGCCGCCATATGGTCCTTCAAAGACGACCCTCATACACTTCACTACTGTAACCGCTCTAATCTTCACGCTATGCGCAAGGCTAGTCCCTCCCTCTCGTCTTTTATTTGAATATTATCTGTTTCTTTCTGGAAATTATTGGAGTGCGTTTTTCATTTAATTAGCGGAATTCGTATAGTATTGCTGATCAAAGAGCAATACTAGGCAAAGAGCATATAAGATCTCATATTGCTAGGGGAATCTGCAAAAATGGCACTATTCTGGGCTAGAATGTGGTAGTATCTGGTTCAACTCAGGGTGGTCGAAGTAGGCTGTTACCTTTCCTTGGTAGGTGATGTGAACTGTGGTTGTTTAGAAAACTAGAATGCAACATAATTAATACTAATGGTGGCATTTCTTTGTTGAATAGTTCCCTCATAGGCAAGGCAATGACATTTAAATCCCTTCTTTGTCTGGTCTATTATTTGGATGCAGGTTACTCTTGAAGTGAAGGGTGAAGCGCAGATTGTAAATTTGTCGGAGAAATTAAATTCTAGTGGTATTGATCATAAGCTCTGGATTGAACAACCTGAAAACATTCCAACATCTCTTGCTACAAAGCCATATGCTAAATCTTTTGTATCATCATTTTTCAAAAAGGTGAAACTGTGTAAGTGATGATATTCTGGTCACACTTGGATGATTCTTGACGCAAAATTCTTTTGCGTTTCCTGTTTCATAAAAGGGGTTATCCTGTGGATTAACCTGATGCTTTCTAGCTGCATATACTGTTATTTTAATTAATGAATATTTAATATCAATGTTTGAACTGCTGATATACTTTTCCGAAGAACTACTTTGGCAATCATCTGGCCTACAATGGATTATTTGTTCTGATTACATGATTGATATTTAACTTGATTTTTTGTCGGTTATTGGTGACAGCAGTTTCTGTTAATGATCTAGTCTTTCAAATCTAGTGCTGAAGAACTTTCCACTCTCTAGAAATTCCACTTGCTTATTAGTTCTTATGCTTGAGTTGTTTTGCTCTGCATCAATTTAGCCGTTAAGTTTTATTCTTGTGTACTCTTGATCAAAGTTGATGTAGGTCCTAAAGAATACAATTTTCTTTAATTTTGTGAGTAAGCTGTAATGCTACAAACAAATACAACAAGAATTGTTTTGGAATTTGCTTCCCGAAACATAACTCTTTGCATGTTGTGAACAAACATCATCCACACAACTATGCATTTGTATTGTGTTAAAATTTCAGTTGTATGAACTCTTCAAACATGTCAATTTTTTTTTTTTAACACGCCAATGTTATTGGAACAGATTGTCTGTCTCAACGTTCAAGCATTATCTGAAAGTATGCTTCACATGGCATGTGCTGCACATTTGTTCTATGGCACAACAAACTTTTGTTAGGTCATCGTGCTTCCATTTGTAAAGAGGCTCACGAGTTTTGACATTTTCAATTCATTTCCTCATATGTATTCTCTCAATTGGAGTGGGAGGGATAAACATAAAAAATTTAACATTAGTCTTCTTAATTGACTATTCATACTGCTCGGATAAGCTTATATTACAACTCTGTGCACACATTCTCTAGTTTAAATAAAGAATGCCTTTCCAAAAACGTTAGGTGTTGTTATTAGATGGATTTTATGCTACTTTAGGTATGTTCAAGTAGGTTTCGATAAATTTGACACCCATGGATCACATATCTTCTTTTTGTTATACATCATGTTGAACACCGACTATTGTAAGATCTAATTTTCAACTGAATACATATCTAAAGAGTATTTCTAGATTACCAGTATGCAGATACATTTTGTTTGTGTTTTGGTGTAACTAGTGGTTGTGATAGAGGACGAACAAATAGATGCAATGGAAAATGATTGTTTTGATTGTGATCAATATCTGGGGCTTGAGGGGTATCTGGTGGTGTGCTTTATTTCTTTATTATGAGAAATAGCCTTATGAAACTAATTCCAAACTCCTGAAGAGATTTGCTTTTAAGATCTATACTTTTGCTACTTAGCTTATAACTATCTTATGAATAAAATACTCATTGGAAAAGCAAAACAACTTATAGGGTTGGACTATCAAAATGGGAAAGTTAAGGTCGATGGTTGCTTGCTGCATAGTTTTTCATCATGATTGTGGAAGTCATATTCCTTCAAAGAGTTATTTTGGTGGCTGAGAAATAGCCTTATGACTTATGCTGAACTATTGAATGCTAGAAAATTTAACCTTTGACCTGGAAGATGGAGAATATGAATTTTATAGATGAGTCTGCTTGAACAGCATACAGCACTAACATTTTGAGGAAATGCTAAATACCTTTGGTTTTACATTGGATGTTGCTGCTTACTTCCTCAATTAGAATTTCGTGCAGCATCTAATTTTTGAGGAGAAGGCATAATAGCAAATGTGGGACACAAATTTAGATTTGGTTTTGCTTTTCCTAGATAATATCTGTACCTTGATGGGAAACTTTAAGTAGATAGGATGTTAGAGGTTTGCTTACTGACCATCCATTGACCCCCTGTGCCCCCATCTCAGGCATACCTATCCACATAAAGGGAAGAAAGTTTTATGATTAATTATTGTACTTTTTGCACTGTTCACAAACGTTGAATAGGACTTGAAATTCATGCTTTCAAACAGGCTGAGGCGCAACTAAAAGCAAAATGCAAAAAGATACAGAGCACAATCAAAAGAAATTGTTGTTGTTAGGAATGGCAGCAGGCCAGATTAAATCTGAAGCTTGTGGATAATTGAACTTATTAAAATTCCGATTAGGTGATTGATGGATAATTGGTTAGACTTTGGTATTTCATGGTGGTTACTGATGGATAACCTGATAGGACTTGGGAAGAAACCCACAAATATTCACTACTCAATTTGTGGGTGAAATTGTTATATGACATATAACTAATCTAAATGTTGGCATTTTATTTAAATCAATTTGAAACTTTCAAAATTTTATCAATTGTAAACTGTTATTGGCTTCCAATGTTTGAAGCTCAAACTTACACACTTGGCTCTCTAGTGTATTAGTTTAACATCATTAATTTTAAAGGTCTTCCTGGATATTGAAATCTATAAATAAGACACAATATATTTGTCTAGCATAATAGTACCGAGACTCTTGATTGACACCCACTTAAGCGAAAACTTCTGTATTTGGTTGAGTTTTCATTGGCTTGATAGCTAACAAATAACCTATGGGTACCCAAATCCGATGTTGCTCTGGGTTTGATAAATAATTTTTTTTTTTTTTGGAAATACTTGACTGGGACAGGTTGGATAAACATGTCAAAATCCATCAGGTAATGGGTTCGGTGTGGTCAATTTAGACTGGTACCCTACCTGTTGCCATTTCCAGTTGTAGTCATAACTACTTCAGGACAACAGAATTTTATCTTGCTCTGTGAAGACCTTATTCTGCTGCACTTATCCATACTGTGCTATCGTATAACCCATATCCAATCTTATGTTGTTTCATTACCTATTTGTCGTAAATTTGTGAGTACCTAGTTGAGTTCCCTTTGCTTTATTTTCAACTCCATGCTTTTATGTCGGTATGTAGAGAAAAACATATTTTACGGAATGAAAAGTATAATCTTGCAGCATGTAAGTTCATTCTGCAAGGACTAACTGAACTTTATTTGGTCAACATTAAAGATTTCCTGTTCTAAATTGCTAGTTTTGATGAAATTAGGGTCTTCCTTAATCCAATTGCCTCAGAGAAAATGTTTTGTAAGTAGCTCCTCCAAACTAGGTCCGATGGAATTATTAGATACATGACCACAATTATTTGCTGCAATTGGTTTTTAAGCTGAACTGGATTTGCTTCAGAGTACACGCGAGGAGGTGTGTTTGTGGCGGATCCTTTGATTTGCTTCCCCAAAGCTGCACAGTAGAACTGCTTGTACAATATACCTTTCTTATTGCTTGTGTTCCTTTCTTTCCATTTGGGATTTGATGGTTAGATGTGTTCTCTTTCGAGTACCCAACCAAACCGGATGAGACCCCCGGCAGGATCTTTTCAAAAATCAAGTGCAGGACAAAGTTCTTTATTGGAACATGGAATTTGAGAAGAAAAGTTATCTGTTTTTAATGTAAAGAATATGAATTATTAGCAAAATGTTGAAGGAAAACTTTGGACACGTATAAAGTCCATTTTTTCTGAGTTAATTGGAAACTTGTATGGGCATGGAATAAGATACTCTTACTGATAATGAGAGGTTAAATGAATTTAACATTCCCATGATGTGAAACTTCGTAAACATAGGAGGATACAATAAGATCATGAGTCTCACAAGTTCATTTTAGTCCAATTGAGGACAAATTAGCCATTTTTTTTAACACTACAATATTATCGGTTTACACCATATCTAAACTCATTTACATCATTCTTCTACTTATTTACATCTCAAGGCAAGTTGGTTTGGACTGGAACTTGTGAGGCCTCTGATTAGATACGGCCAAGGGCCTCACAAGTTCATTTTGAGGGCAAAATAGCCAATTTATTAATTTTCTTATACACAATATTACTTGTCTATACCATGCATAAATTCATTTATACCATTCTTCTACTTATTTACATCTCAGGGTAAACTGGTTTCAACTGAAACTTCTGAAGCCAGGATCGCCAGCGATCCGTATCTTTTACATTTGAACTGAAGCATGTCTGACCAGTTTACTTTGAAGCTTTAATAACTATAGTGGCCCCTTGTCTATAAAAATTTGATGATCACAATCAGTATAGATGTTACAAATTACTCGATAATTGAAATGATATTTGACGAAATGCTATTGCATGTATGGTTTGACAAATTTTAGGAATATGTGGTTTCGTCAGTCTCTTTCATTCTTGCATGTTCTTCAAAATGACCTTCAAAGTGCATAGATCATGTCTGATAATCGATTGATCCCTCTGTCATTCTTGTATGTTCTTCACATGGCCTCCAAAGTCCATGGATGATGTCTGATAATTGGTTCATTTGGGAATCAAAAGATGAAATTTTCAACAGTTCCAACAGCTGACGAGCTTGTGTAATTTGATTTCGAGAGATGAACTTATCAACTGTTCCAACTGTTCATGCTGTTGTTTCATTGTAAAAAAATGAACCAAGCGTTTTAGTTCCTATGTTTAGATTATCAGCACATACTACTATCCACTATATCAACAGAATTACCCATGACTGGCAATGTTTACTTGTATTCACAAACGTTCAACTCCTTTGTTCCCAGACAATTGCTTTGACAGTGTCTCATTTGCCATGCAACTTTTGCTCGTGGTGAGAGTGGATTTACTTTTGGCTCTGAAAACAGGTTGCGGTTGTAAGCCCTTTTTATGGTATTACTTCAGAAGGGGCTTTGGAGGTTGGTTTGGGGGATTTCAGGATTGGATGATGGGGCTGTTAAGATGCGCAAAAGGGAGTGGATTTCATAAGCTGTTGTTGGTACTGGAGGGAAAGGAATGGTGGTGGCATTGGAAAAGATACTGGCGTTGGAAATAATTTTTAGTATTTAAAATCCTTTTATTCTATGGTATTCCTTGAAATTTTTTGTCCATGTCAAATATTTGTACAAGTGTGTTACTAAACTAGTAAAACGAATGAGGATAGGTGTAATTTGATTACTAAATGCAGGAGTCGGAAATCTTGAGCTAAGTTTTTGACTTTGTGTCCAAAAAATTTTTATTTATTTATTTTTTTGTGATAATGAGAAGTTTGGGTGAGTTCGGCTCTGATCACTACTACCGGTCAACACAGATCTCAGGCACCATAGGTTGCTTACAGAAGTAATTACAGTTCATCCACTAATACAGTTCTCACATCAGTAGTAGAATTAGGTTGCTTACAGAAGTAATTACAGTTCATCCACTAATACAGTTCTCACATCAGTAGTAGAATTCAACACGAAGATTTTTTGTGAGGAAGTGACTCATTCTTACCAATTAAAAAATTTCTATGTAAAACCAATAAAACTTATAATACTGAAAGACTCTACCATGTTAAAACGAGCCGTACAATTCGATTGGACTTTGAACAAGATTGACCAAGACGGCTTGGATTGCTTTTATCCAGTTCGTAACATAAAGTTTATAAAAATCATATAAACTAGGGTACATCACATTTTAGGGTAAAGCCATGTGACTTCGACCAACTTCTTTAGTATGCGATTAAGCCGGATTTTAGTGTTGTTAGGCAACGCAAAATTTCGATTGCTGAATTGGTCAAATTCGTCATTCACAAAAATCAACTACTTTTTTTTAAAAAACTTTTTAAGTTTGGCATTTCGAAAGTTTAGCACCAAGATAGTTCGCATTTCCCGCGTGGCACTCTATGCTGGGTTTTCGCCTTTTGGACGAATTTGACCATTTTGATACCAACTAGGAGGCATGAACCGCGCGATGCGCGGTGGCAAGAAATTTAGGATGCCCACGTGGAATAGTGGATGGCAAATTAAATTGTGGTTAATGTAAAAAGCAATTTAATATCAAGAAGATTAAGCAACGTTATTGAAGCGAGTAACGCTGAGATGAAGAAATTGAATTGATTGATTATTAAGGTGGAAGTGAGCCTGAGGAGTCGATGCAAAAAGATGCATAAAATGTGTTATATCAACAAGTGAAAATGATCAGGTGAATTGGGCAATGCAAAGGAATATAACACTAAGCATAGAATGTGAAATGCCATGGATACATTTTCTCAATTCCTTTTCGGGTAAATACAAGAACAGCAAATGAAGTCTCTGACAGCGGGATAAAAAGCAGAATTTCGCCACTGCGAAGGTTATGATCTGCTACAAAAGTGTTCCAGTTTTGATCAAAGCATCTTCCAGTCATACCCACATGGTAATGCTTGCGACCACTTGCAAGAGTTACACATGGTGTTTTTTGCTCACAAAGGTGGAGGTTTGCAAATTCTGGAATCATCTGTAAATAGACAAAAAGCAGCCTATGAGGGGACAAAAAACGTAGTAGTGTTTATCTTGGGGAAAGCAGGAGCATTACCAGTCTGTACTTGTATTTAGACAGGTAGAACTGATAAAAGCAATTGAATGCTGTCCAGTAATGTTTTAGAAATGGCGTTATTGAGGAGACAATCTTGTTGGAGAATGCTTGACGCAGATTGAGATCATTTGGTGGTGTGGTAGGGCAATTTGCATTTGGGAGCATTGGCAATGGTAAAGTCCAAGGCATTAAAATTTGACTTTGTGATTCAGAGAAAGCTAAAACATCAAAGTCAAGAGTTCCTCGCGCACGCAAAAAAATCATGTTGGCTTCATGAATAAAATTCTCTTTGCAGAACACGTTCCATCCCTACGCTAGGCAGTTATCTTCGATGTTTATGTCCCAATGATGAATGCCATGGAACAATCTGATAGTGTGGCCATCTTGGAGACCAATGGACAGGCAAGTAGTGGTAGAAAGTGGCTACAGCTCAACAACGGTAGCGTTAGTGAACGTGAATTAATGAGCAACAATTCATATTATTAAAACTCAACCTGTTTTTCCCTATCTGAGCAGAAAAATATATGGCACCATGGTTTTCCTTGAGGTATTTGCTGGCTGGAGGTATTGCGTGAGTCTTTGGACATAACATGAAAGACCAAAGATAGATTATTTTTTGAGGGAGACAGAGAGAAATATAAAGCAAGGAAAGTTATGTTTAAAGAGAGAACATACCCGTTATGGCAAAAGCTTCTGGACTTATATCAATGATGTTCTGCAACCACTGCTCAACGGATGCAACAGAGTAGAGATAGGGAGTGCCTGTATACTTGAGGATAGTTGGATATGATTCAAAAAAAATTTGTTTTATATCATAGCTAGTGGATTTTCCAGGTAAGGCCGTTGCTGTTGCAACATGGATACTAATTTTATCACACGTACAGAGGTAGAACCTAATCTTCTCATTTTTCTGAATAGCTTTCCAATTGTTGAATGGATTTCTATGCCTCTCCATTAGAATGGATGCAGTTACATCTGAAAGGGACAAAGGGAGAGGAAGGCAAAGAGCTAAGGATGAAATATGTTGATGGTGCGCTGAGAAAGGATGCAGAGGGTAGAATATAAATAGGACCAAACTTGCTCAGTAGATAGCCTTATAAATGGATGCAAGCAGAAAAAGAAATGAATTCGTATCATTATTAAACAGAGCAAATGGTAGTTGAGAGTGATGTAAAAGCAATAAAGTCCTGGAACATTGATGGCTTAGCATGCATATTGTAAATATCAGTCGTCTTAAAATAGAAGCACAGCAAGTATCTTAACTCATTTCGCTACTGGAAATGGATACAAAAGAAGGGATACCACGCAAGCAATAGTAAGCAGGGATAAGCAGTGGTATCAGCTGGCAGGCCACGAGAAGTCTAGAAATAACATCAACGTGCATTAAAGCAAGACTGCAAAAGAGCTGATAAAAAAAGAAGCTGATGTTAAATGCTAGCAAGTTGGTCTACTCCAACAGAACTTACCATAGACCTATGTAAGTTTTGGCTTCTTGCTGTGCTTGGAATCAGGAAGAACAGATATTTCATGTTGGCTGCTCCCAGCTTCCACAGAATCAGTGATAGGCATAGCATGAGCCTTTGACAAAGAGGGCTCTTTGTTTGCAAGCGGGATAACCTGTGAAGCATCGGCCGTTGGAATTATGGCTTGGATGTGGTCAGCTTCAGGAAATCTAGTTTCAAGCCTAACTTTAGCCTTCGATAAAGATGGCTGGTCGTCTACATAAATTCCAAGCAGGGTATAAAGACATTTGCAGTCATAGAAAACAAAGCCAAAACCGAAGAAAAATTTTGCTGATTGAACCTGATGGCAGCATAGCGGATAGCTTGCTATCAGCCTCAACAGGTCCTTCCTCGGCATCAAATTGAGCAGATTGCACAATAGAGCTGATCTTAGCACTTTCTTCAAAATAATACTCTATGGTGTAGCGTTGATGATCACTCCCTTCTCTAGTGGCGATTGATTTAATTTGAACTATAAACATCTTTGTCTTTAGCTCTTCATGCACCTTTTCCAGTGGCAGCTCAATGTTCTGAAAACCAAATAAATTTTGAAAAAGGTTTGCTGAAAGGAGAGAGGAACATGACAACCTTAATTTAATATAACAAATCCAATTGCATGTGCTAGAAATAGGTAATCAAATATAAACAAAAAACTTAATTTACTTCTTCAGGTACCAGAAAAAAGTTAGTATGCGATGGAGAGAATGATTAAATATAGCTCTCGCCTTTTTCTGTGAAAAGGTGTGTGAAGATTATTGATCAATTTGAATAGCCAAACATAGAGCTTCAATTTAAAGAAGGCAAGGAACAATGCTTTAATGCAGATTAACATATCGAAAGAGCATACAGTATTAGAGCAAATAATGTCAGAAAGGGAAAGAACCTTGTTATAATACTGCATTGCTTCAAGTGCTGAAAACTTAAGCAATCCTTCCGCAAGGTCACCAAAGACTGAAGCAGTAATTGTATCACTATCATCAGTAAGCTCCACATCAAATCGACACCTGTAACAACATAATTCCGGAAATATGTGAAAAAATTAATTAATTTAAGCTATTGAACAATATAGAAAGGGTGAGATTTATGCATAGCTTTCCTTGGAGCAGCTCTCTGTTTGTCGTTGCAGTGATTGCATGTATAGAGATCATCATAATTAGCCGATGTTAAACGGCGGCACTTCACACAAGACATATACCAGTATTTTTGGAAAATGCGCTCAAAAGAAATCTGAGCTTTCACCCAAGACACCTGCTTCAAATTGTAAAGGAAATCAGCGAATCAGAAGGGAAAGAAATTGTACATGGAAACAAACACTTAATTCCATATTCTTTGAAGAAGAATGAAATAGGGAATGTATAACAGAGAACATATTTATCTAAGGAAAACCTTTTGCGTGGGAACAAGATCGACAATGGAAGTGAGTTTCTGGTTTGGTTGGTAGAACATTTGTGGGCTACGATTACTGTGAGTCCTGTTTTGAAGGACTGCAGGGAAATTTTTTTCATGTCTGGTAGCCCTAAAGAGAAAAATACAGCAAAAAAACTTAGCAAAAAATAGGAAGCATGCTGAACAAGGCATAACAAATGGATTAGTAAATGCAAACCAGTTTCTCAGATGTCTGGCATCTCTGGTTGGTGGATTAAGAAGAATTGCAGAGTCACTTCTAGTTGAAAGTGCAATGCCTGGCAGACACACACACACACACACACACACACACACATATATATATACATATATTAATATTTATATATGTATGTGTAGTAAGACTGAATGAAACGCTTCAAGAAAGGCATGGACAAAATTTCATGCTATTTAATACATGGTTTGCTTACTATTGAAGGTAACGACTCTAAGCCTGCGGCATATCAAAACTGGATATTTCCCCAACTGCTCAGTAATATCTTTTCCAACACTTTCAACAAATTGATTCCAAAGAGAAAGCACAACTGGATTCATCCTAGTAGGTGAGCAAAAACATATAGCATTTAGTCATTTGGGAAAGTGAAAGGCGTGGCAGTAATGAATGTGAACTGAATATAAGTACTCAACTCATTAATAAGAACGAAGCGCTGGACATAAGATTCCTTAGCATCATTGTTAACTGGAATAATGGAGCTCCCGTCAATTACAACTCCAAGAACATCTGCACAGAAAACTTTTTAGTAAACAATGTGTGGCACCTGGAAATTAATGATCAGGAGTAATGGCTGTTAAGCTACACTGACCAACAATTTGTGTTGTGGAGTTTGCATACGATGGAAAGTCTCTAAATGCTGTAAAGGAGAAATTGAATGCAATAGGAGACTTTTCTTCATCAGTAACTTCCTCAACAACAGTACGAGTGCTTATGACCCACTGAATCTTAAGATCTTCAGTTTGGTATCTCTCTGGTATAGCCCGAACAACAGCATTAGATATTTTGTATTTTTTATACAGCTGCAGTTTTGGACCCATTTTTGCAATGGCTTCATCAAATAAGATCCCTTGAACTTTTGATCCCTGCCATAAAGAAAATGCATGTATATGATTATGTATTTCCCAGTGCTTATATTAAACAATAAAGCCATTATCAGCTAGACTTGGAAAAATACCTTTGAGTCAACAAAAACAAATCTCTGGTACTTAGTTGGACTCGAACCAGCAACACCAACATTTTGCTTCTCTTGAACTGTGATTATACCAGTCCATGACTTCATACCTGGCCTAATACTATCAATGAGCAACACTTCACCCATTCAACAATCTGGAGGAAGGGACAGTTAATTTGCATCAATCTGAGGAGATAACAAAGTCAAATAAGCATGAAACACATAATGCATACACAGTAGCTTACGAGGTTTGAGCATTGGCCAGTTCAAATATTTCACGGTAAACAACATTTCGCGTCTTGTACTTAGTAACAACATCACTATAAGTTCCAGGAACAATCAAAACTTTAACTGCATCGGATGTCTTTGCACGGGACAGTGCAACATATAGTTGCCTGTGAGAGAAAACGGGTTCATGTAGGTAGATCCCAACACAATCAAGTGTTTGGCCTTGCGACTTGTTAATAGTCATAGCAAAGCAAAGTTTTATGGGAAACTGAGTCCGTCTAAAAGGAATACCAACTTTTTCGTTATCAGAAGTCTGGAGCGGGATTTTTGGCAGGAAAACTCTCTTGCCTCGATGCTGACCCACAGCAATTTCTGCACAGATGGTATGCTCACGAAACTCCCTACAAATAAGCCTTGTTCCATTACATAGGCCTTCAGTAGGATTTAAGTTCTTTAGCAGAATTACAGGGCAGTTTGCTTTCAATATCAATTTATGAGGAGGCAACCCTTTAGGATTTAATGAATTTAGGAAATCCTCATAGTCTCCTTGATCTCGCTCGTTAAGAGTTCGATCAATGCTTGTGTAAATATGCAGGGTTCCAGGAAATTGCTGAATCATCAGATCATTAATATCATGAATAGATGCATTTTTGGCACTAAGGATACACCTATTGATCATTTCATATGGATCTACCAAATATGTGTGGAGGTCTGAAAACACAAAATTGATCAGCCTGATAAAAAAAATACCTTGTAAGAAGCATTTAGTTAACGCATGATAAGGAATAAAACACAGGTATGTAACATGGTAAGCTAATTAACCTGTTTAAAGAGGCCTCTTTGTTGTCAAATGGAATAATTAAATCTTGGCACAGAGTAATATTCCCATCACTGCTTTCTGGTTCACGGCCTTCTCCAATTCTTAAGAGAAAATCTGAGAACTGAGGATCAAGAATAGCTCTCATATTCTCAGTTAATGTAAGTTTATG
The DNA here is from genome assembly GCA_013103745.1 of Gardenia jasminoides. NCBI lineage: Eukaryota > Viridiplantae > Streptophyta > Magnoliopsida > Gentianales > Rubiaceae > Gardenia > Gardenia jasminoides. The sequence continues at coordinate 46,705,567 of CM023103.1, read as the reverse complement.
GAGAGTTCTCCACAAGGGACAATTAACAAAGCTGGATTGGATTTGTTCAGTTCTAGTTGCATTTTGGATAACAGGCAAAGTCTGGCGAAAATCTCCCCCGAAAACAATGACTTTTCTGCCAAAAGGTTCATCTATATCCATCACATCCCTTAGTAGCATATCAAATGCTTCTATTGTCTCTCTTTTTGCCATTGATGCTTCATCCCACAAAATCAGCCTAGACAAGACAATAAGCTTTGCCACTGAACTTTGCTTGCTAATTTGACAAACTTTGTTATTGGCTAAATCTAAAGGAATCTTGAAACGTGAATGCGTGGTTCTCCCTCCGGGTAGAATAGAAGCTGCAACACCGGAGGATGCAACAACAAGGGCTATATGGCCTTGGGATCTAAGTGTTGCTAAGAGAGAATGATAGAGAAACGTTTTACCAGTCCCACCGGGACCATCAACAAAAAAACTCTTAGAATCTGAGGAAAAAACTGCAGCTAAGATAGCATCATATGCTAATTTCTGTCCTTGATTTAGTTTCCAAGAGAGAAGCAAGTTTTCTTCTGTGAACAGAACATTTCTCTCGCTTTCAATTTCTCTAGTAAGATGCTCATCTGGAATCAGGCAAAAACCTTCAGGAACAAGATGGTAATCGCAGATGTTTTTACCCATCTGTTCCAATCACTTATTTATATCTTGGAGAACAGAAGCTCTTATGTAATCAGGACTATATCCAGCAGACGTGCTGGATCTTTTAAAATCTCTTGAAAGCTCATCTTCATATTTTTCCCATAAGTGTTTTGGATTAGTTGGAGAACAAAAGGCCAACGGAATAGCAAAGAGATTTCGAAGAGAGGAGGGCATCTGAAATGATGTAGCTTCATCAAGAGTATCCTCTAAATATGTATCGGACTGAAGAAGGCCTAATTGCAAAGTAGCTTCCCTATATGTTCCTAAGGAAACTCCATTGACAGTTAAAAGATCCTCAAATGATGTCGGAGCATGAACATAAGAGAGCAACAATCTCAGATAATATCTTTCTCCCTCGTTTGGACTCACAGTTACGACTCGGCCAATTACTCTCTTCCTTTCTCTCTGAGTCCATTTTTTTTTTCTTAGGCTTCTACACAAAAAATTCAGGAAACTCACGATACAAACACTTAAGCTTTTGAGCTCTTCTATTAGTCCGATTCATCTCAAAAAATTCAGTCAACATAGTTTTGGAAAGATCAACACGATCCAATAAATCTGCCAGGTCTGTATTTTTATGAAAAGAAATTAGCTGCTGGCCAGGAAGATGCAATTGCAAAGCACAAACAGCAGGCGACATTTCATTCATAGCAAATCTAAAGATGCGCCAAAAAGCCTCTACTGCTGCTACCCAACGAGCTGACTGAAATTCCTTTATCTCATCAACATCATCTAGGCTGCTCCTAACTTGAATACAAAAACTGGTTCGGTCATGTCCCTTAAAAACATATTTGTAAAGATACTTAACCAGTTTAACTGTTGAACAAATTTCAACATTAATATGATAGTCTATTAATGCAAGCAGATACGGATTATAAGGCACCACCCAACTATTATCAAGAAACATGTCCCGAACTCTGACAGACCGGCCATTTTTTCGCCTCCTATATTGCGGATAACTATCCTCAGTATGAATAGTATATTCGTTGTATTGCTTTGGGTAGTGATTCTTACATGCACCGTTCTTCATGCAAACATTATCTGGCTTATGCTTGCCGCATGGACCATGCATCATATGTTTAATAACAAGATTATACAGATGACGCTGGGTTGTTGGATCAAGAATCTTAGCTGAAACTATCCGGTCATATGCTTCGGGGTTTAATGGCTTAAACTCTGGTTTGAGTATTAACAAAAGATGTGCATGGGGAAAACCTCTTTTTTGAAACTCAATCACATAGACATAGGCTGCAACCTCGCCAAAAAGTTTTTTCTTGACAATTTCAGATTTAAGCATTTGGAATTTTGACCTAAAAACACGCACAACCAGATCTGGCCTATCCTGCGCCTCTTCTCCATATTTTAAGTTATCCTGAATTTCTTTCCACATTGTGTTACAAGTCATTGTGAGAAATATGTCTGGTTTTCCAAACCTATGAACCAGAGCCATTGCGTCTATATACCGACGTCTCATATCTCTAGGACCTCCAATAAACGAAGCCGGGAGATAAATCCTTCGGCCAACCTGCCTACCTTCAGCATGACCAGCAGACAGGCAATCAAAAACACCCTGGAGGATCTTTGTTCTAAAATTAACCTGATTATGCCTATGGAAGTCAAGTCTAGAAGTTTCGATTTTTACATAAATATCAACGGCAAATTGCTGAAGAAGTCTACAAGCATGCAGCAACATTGATCTGTCATTCAGACGAATTTGAAACAGGTAGCAGTAGTATTCTCTGGCAGAAACCATAGCCCGTTTCTTTTTTCCCTTTTCAGCAGCTATATAAGAAAAAAAAAAGGGCGTATGAGTCTTGCGAAGAGTCTAGGCTAGAACAAAATTTATCTAATTAGGAGAGAAGGAGAGGAAGGTACGCATAAGACTGACTTGCCTTGTTGTTCTATATGAACCAAATCGGAAGGGCTTTCAACCAAAGAGAAATCAGGAAAAATGGCATCATCATCATCATAATCTTTTTCCCTCTCTTTTGAACAAGGATTTCATGGAATACCATAATGCCACCCAGACTCACCCCTAGGAAACAAGAGAGGGTACTGCAATGTATCATAGCAAGAAAAATAGTGATGGATCCTATGTGAGGTATTTGAATGAGTGTAGACTTGAATATGGACATTTTTGTCAAGTGTTTCATCTTCAGATTCAGTCCAAATAGCAGCAACTTGTGATGCAGTTGGCAAGTTATATACCCGCTGGTCTAAACCCGTTCAGCAGTTAAGAGCAATCCTATAGTTATCAAGGTTAGGAATGGATCGAAGGCTTTTAAAAAATCTACGATATGGATTGTCTTCAAGAATAGACATTAAGAGCCTAAGAGTAGTCTCGCGTAGCTGAGGAGAATTCTGAAGCCTCTCCAACAATTCTTCATCATCATCGTAGAAGTACAGCTGGATCCCAGAAGATTTGTCACCAGAAGGATGAAGGCTATCCAGAAGATGATAAACTTGGCCCTGTACACGGAATGTATAAACGCCTTTGGTGTTCTTTGTCAAAGTATGATCATATTTTGCAGCAAAAGATGTGAAGCCTAGGTTGTTATTATAGGTCCGAGCACGTTTTCTGAACTCCACAGGTTCCTCATCTCTACTGGAAAAGAGTCGAGCAAGGCTATAAGGCATTTTGGAAAGAGTAATGGAGACTGATCCACCAGCGGAACAAAAGTTAGCTGGCTCTAGATGAAACCGCTTCGCACCACAATGCTTACAATCAGGAGCATTGGGCAGAACCAAAGACTTATCTGGAATAGTTTCTAGACGGCGAAACATTCTTGGTCTATACTGCCACCTCACTAACATATATATATAAAAATTACATATCATTCTACTATAGAAATAATTGATAAAAGACCAATTTTCAGTGGGAAATGGAACAAAAATTGAAACCAACCTCTAGCTCTACCATTTGTGCTTGTGGTAATAGATACATTGCTTTGGGTAGTCAGCAGTTGGGCTTTATCAAGTGATATAGAAGATAACACATTATATCCATTTGCTCCATTTATGGCTGGTAGAGTCACATAGAGGTAATGGCTCAAAAGAGACAGCAAAAACAAGACAAAAGGGACAATTGTTGAAATTGGAAAGAACCAAGTATGAAGGCAAAGAGTGCGTTGACTAAGGGAAAGAAAGCTATAATAAACAACAAATCTAGAAGAATAAGTTTATGGGGGACCATGCATAATGTTGGAGCAGAATATCTAAGGGAAATATATACCTCCAAAGGTGGAATTAATCAAAAAGGAAGGTGAGGCACAGGCTTGTGAATGCTCAGCATCTGTATTTTGAGCAAGATTGGGTGCATCGAGTACAAGGTGTTGCATGAAGCACCACCTATGATAGAGTTAGGCAACTCGCAGCTAGAATTGAATGAAGTTCTCAACATACAACGGTTGTTAGAAACATTCCCACTACCTAGGTCACTACGTTGGCTCTGGGTACATTGACTTGCTGCAGAAGACAAGTCAAAAGCGAGAGACACACTGCATTTTTTTGCAGCGTAGGCATATCTTCTACGGGCATTCATAGCATCTTTTTTTTCCTTTGGCATAGCAGCATAGCGTTTCCGTTGTGCAGCGTTGTAATCCATTGAAACGAGTAATAAAAAAAATACTATACAACAAACAAAGGGAAAAGAGACCACCATATCAACTGAAGCTATTTGATAAATATCAAAAGCACACATTCCATTAAAAAGTCTAGCCACTTATGTAGAGCCAATAGTGACAAAATTTTATAGATGAAAATACTGGGGCAGCATGAAACTAAGAAGAAACTAATAATCACAAGGGAAAAAAATGAAAAAAAAGGCAAATATTATAGTATATGGAAAGGGAAAAAAATGTAAAAAATAGTTAAAGCTGTAACAAGGAAAAAAAAAAAAATTAAAGAATTTCATGAAAACTCAGCTAAGATGTGGGCAAGAAAAACTATAAAAAAAGGTAACAACATTCCAAAGAGCCTAAAGCAAAAAAATAAAAGCAAGAAAAACACACTGTCGATAAAAGAAAGAACATAACGCATAACAAAAGACAAACAAAGAAATAATGCAAACGGTATGCAAAACAAGAAGGCAAGGCAGAATGGAAAACCATCAGGAAAGACGTGAAAGAAAATGGGATGCGAAAAAAATAAACAAGAGCGGCATAGCATATACCTGGAAAAGATATAGAGAAGTCAGCAACTCTAGCTAGGGGGAAAAAACGAAGGGATTAACACAGTACGTCTGCAAATACACAACAAGAAATATGACAAAATTAGCAACAAAGGGCTGCCTATTCAAGCTCAGATATGTAAAACTGCATAGTGAAATGATGATTGCCTAGGTAAGCTTGCGAAAAAGGTCAAACATATGGCATGCATGGCATAAAATGTCCAATGAATTAGTTGTCCAAAGCATGCATTATGATCAGCACAAAGAAGAATAAGGAGAGGCACAGATAACATACTAAAACAGCATACCAATGGGACAATCTGCAAGACACAGCTCCAGAGGAAGACAACAACAATTGAAATGAAGGAGCAAGGCTAGAAGCTGATAAAGGAAGAACATTGCACAAAACAACAAGAAATCATTAAATCTGTAGAATGGGAAAAAAATTCAAATAGCGTACAGGGCAGCTTCAAGCATGGTGGAGAGGTAGCTTTTTTTGTCAGGAGGTTTCTTTTCTGTCTTATCAGCCTTACTATATATTAATAGCGTATATAAAAGGACGATTTGGGATAAGCTTTACCTGAAGAAAAGAATGGATGGACATGCTACAGAACAAACGAGCTATTTAATTTTCCTGGGGAGAAAAAGCAGCAAAAGCTGTGGCTTTTCCTTTGCACCAAGGCTTTCTTGCTTGAGCAAAACCAACATACGCCAGTCCCTCAAGTAAACGCCAACACCTGAAGCTTCTGCAAAATCACTCAGGTCACATGCAAGCAGTCTAAATGTGATCTGATCCACGGAGGCATCAATTTTTTGCGTTAATTGGGTTAAGCGAACGTTGGTCTGCATGGGGCTTGAAGGAAAATGCAACGTTTAAATAGCTCATCAGTGGCAAGATACAGAAGCAGAAGAACAAAAAAGCAGAGCAGCTAGCAGAGCTTAGAGCGTGCCAAGGCTTAAAATAAACAATAATGCTACAGGTACTGTCCAAAAGCAGACAGTAGCGAACACTAAAAATAGGAAAAACTTTAATTAGCTGTTCGGAATGAGTTGGAATCCTTTCAAATCAGGTAGTGAAACTTGGTCAATAGCATGAAGGTAAAAATTATACATTAAATTTTTGCTGATGTTGGCGATCTTTTGTAATTTGATTAATTTAACTCTGCAAATTCAAACTCTACGCTCAGACCACTTCCATTTTTCACGACCAAAAGCTTCGTTTGTCTTCAACTGTGCATTGTCAATTCTCTGTTTCAATTCTAAGCTCCCATGTGGAATTGTAGTGTGTTTACAATCTTAAACACTAAAAGTACTTTTAGAGTGCTTGACAACAAATTTATTTGTAACTCAAACAGCCCAGTTTTTATAATAACAAAAAAAAATTTATTAATAGCACCTGCATCAGAAATGCAATTTTGCAGGTGTACTTTTATAGGCTTACGTAATTCCTAATGAGGCCTAAATATACAACACTCCGAAATTGCAAATGTTCATATGATAATCTGAGGGATTCTTGCTAGAGTTTATTAGCTAGTCGACTCCTTAAAATTTCCAGCCTTTAATTGTCAAGCAAGCAAAAATGTGAAATGAAATTTATACGTGCAACAGAAAAAGCCATGTAAACATAGTTTAATGTCACCGTTGTGGCAATTTTCTTGCTGCATTGAATCGGACGATTCAAATCGACCACTACAAATCTGACGAAGGAAAGGCAAAACACTAAAACTTGTACACTTAATTAAAGCAACTGGAGCATGAATGCTGGCACCCTATCCCTCAAAACCTTAAGTGCAACTAAAAAATCTCTCTTCTATGCTCAAAAAACATAACAACGTGGATTACAACCATATATAAATAACATAACTTAAAACCCCAATCTAAACTCCAAAAAAAAATAATAACTTACTTTGCAAAATTGGCATATTGGCTAACAAGTGAAAAGGCTTAATAAAGCTTGACCATTAGAAAGCAAAAAAATCAAGAAAATCAAAGCCTTGTAACACATAACAAAGTGAGAACCAATAACGCCTTAATAGGGCCGAGACGCCTGAGAACATTTAACACATAGGCTTACTACACATCATCCAAATAAAAGAGGGAAAAGCTGACATGCCCTAGATAACAAGCTAACCAGGAAAACCTTCGGTAATTATAGTAACATGAAGTTAAATACATAGCTGCCGTTTAGGAAGTACAACCAAGAGGCAATTTAAGCTGGATAAAAATGTACAATTGTAAACTTGACAAAAGATGCCTTTCTAATCGAATCAGACGAATGCTTAACATAGCACAATAGTTTCTTTCCTCAGACTTGGGCTGCCACAAGTTCAGATAGCCTAGCATTCTGCATTAACAAAACAGCCAAGGAATAATTACTTGTTCAGGAGAAGAGGATGCAACATGGAACTATCCCCAAACAAAATACAATACCTCCTTTCCATCAACCTCATAGAGATGAATGGCAGTCAAGCCAATCAATTTTTCAGCTTCATCACCCAATGCCAAAACATTCATTGAACCAGAGGTGTCCTTAATTGAAAGAGCAATACAAGCCCTGCAGGAAAACAAGACCACTTAAGCAGGCTGAACAAATTTCAAGAAGAAACCAGCCCAGCTTGACTGCGTCTTCATCATAGAGCTACTGCCGCGCACCATTCTTAAGCAAAGCATCTAGTAAATGAAAGAGAAAGCCAAAGCAACCATACCTAGGGAAATTATACATTTCCCTTCCACAAAAAAGGCATACGATTCCTAAAGTTTCTACAAAATCATATGGCTCATAACAGTGTGGGCATGCAAGATACCAAAGGCGATTCATTCGGAACCAGATCTGCACCTCTCCTCTAATCCATGCAGTGACTCTATCCTTTACAATATAAAAAAAATTTAGGCAAAACATATCCCATGGAGTATACACAATACCATATAAACCTTCAAAGAGTTAAGTTTTTACAAACTTAGTAGAAGAGGCAACATCAAAAATTGCAGTAAGCGTCGAGTCACGAACAGGTGGTAGAAGCAGAACAGGGTTGCGAAAACTGTTTTCATAAAACATATGGATCACAGCAGAGGAATTGGAATCAAACCTGCATTTAAAAAAATTCAAAAAAGTAAAGCAAATAAGGGGAAACATATGCACCAACAAAGCATCACTGTATAAAATGAAAAAACAAAAAGAAGAAAACTACCAGTGATTAAGGCGAGTAACCTCAGGCACATCTGGGTTAATCATTATCACACTGGACGGCTGGGTAGCCAGAGACAAGTCTACACAAACAAATAAAACATCAAAAACATCAAACAAAATATATCCCAGCTAATACAGAGTTAAAGTTAAAAAATATTATCCAAGTCAGAAAACACAAAACAGCACACAGCAAAAGCAAAAGAATTACAGTTATCGGTAGTGACTCTCAGGCGGACACCAATTATTACAGGATTAGAGGACATTAAGTCCTCAATAAGCTTCCCCTCAATAGCTCCGTAGTCATCCCACAAAGTTAGCAAAACAGGACAGCCACTGCAACATTAAGAAACAAAAGTTACCAACAGCACAAGCATGTATACAGACACAGATACAAAACCCAAGGAAAAATCACCTTTGGGAGACAATAACAAATTCCTTAGCAAGACACTGACATCCTTCGAAATAGATGCTCCTTCTAGGCAGGCTACCAAGCACAATCCCCATAACATCTACAAAGAGAGGCAGCAGGGTACAAAAGGGCAAAATATCAATGAAATGGACCGGACATTAAAAAATAGCAACGATCAACGAACAAGCATTACTTACTTATGTAGGTATCGGTATTGGCAACAAAGTGGAGCGATCGGTACGAACGTAGACCAAAATAAGGAGGAATAGCTGGACTACCCTCATCACTTGCCTCTGTAATCCGAGTTTTCTTATTTATAACCCAAAAAAATGATAAGAACCTAGTGGCTGATCCTCGGGCATCTTGTGAACATCGGCCCCAGAAATATAATACTTTCTAAATGGTAGGAGGATCCCCTCAACACAAGAAATGTCACCATCATACACAACAGTAGAAACTTTGACACCCTATTAAAAAGAGGTAATGATAAAAGATAATAAAAAAACAAGTGCTTGAAAAAGAAAAAGAGGAGACAAACATACTTGAGAGTCAGCAAACACAAATCGACGATAGGTCCTCCTCGCATTTTCCTCTATAGGAGAAAACCTTGGCCGATCAGCCTCGACAACATGAACAAGTATTGTCCATCCACGCAAAAACTTATGCACTTCAGAGATTCTAACGACACCATCAGCCATCCTAGTGTATAAGTCAATTAAAAAAAGGGGAAAAAATACACATCAATCCAGCATACCATGGCAACTGTTCTGAATGAACAACTAAACAAGCATAAATACAAAAAAACCAGAAACAAAACAACAAATAGGCTTCCAACCATTAGTAAGCACAAAAGGAACATAACCTTGATGAGATGAATTATAGAGGACCCTGAAGCCTAACAAGCAATTAAAAAAAAAAAGAGTAAGTCTTATAAAAAGGGACACAAAGGGGAAAAAGGATAGACCAAAATGATTCGACCAAACCAACAGCCCTCAAAACCAGTTACGAAGTAAGAAAAACAAGCAGATGCGCTAAAAATGCACTGCAGGACAGAGCTATAGCCAACAACAACACAACATCATCCAGCGGGTAGCGAAAAACAGAGAAATTAGCAAAAGCCTTACCCAATTAGCACATGACAATTAGATAGGCAAAAAATACAGAAGAAGAATAAGAAAACACAAACAGATGTTACGCGAAAACATAGGAAAGCACACAATGGGTGCATCCAGCCGAAGTCCAAACAACAGCAATTACGAGGAAAAAGGATCCGTTAGGGAAAAAAACCAGGGAAAAAATATACATCTACTATAGGAGAAAAAAAATGCACCTACTCAACGGTATAGGCACAATCAACAGCAATAGATCAGCATTTGAAAAAAAAAAGAGACAGAGAGAGGCAGAAAAACAACCGACACGGAAAAAATTATACATCCACTCAACGGTACAGCTACAATCAACGCCAATACAGCAGCATCCAGAAGGGAAAAAAACACAGAGAGAGAGAGAGAGAGAGAGAGAGAGAGAAGGGGAAAAAGGTGCACACATACAGTATATGAAGCAGGAGAACAATGAAAAACAACGATAAAAGATTGAGCCAACGTAAATGTGAAGAAACGGACCTCAAAGCCAAAGACGAACCATTTAGCAGAGAAGTCTCCTTTTTTTCCTTCTCCAATCTGATATGATATGATAAAAACCCTCCGATCTGATCTGATGATATGATAAAAAACCCACAAAAAAGGACCAATAACAAGAGGCAGCCGAGCACATGCAAGAGGACAAACAGCTTATCAGCAACCAATAAGCTCGGAATAGCATACCCAATCTTCTTCTCATCTTAGAAAACGCCAGAAGCTCTGTCAAAAAAATGGAAAAGAGAGGCCAGAGTAGACGCGAAAATGGAAATCCTCTCTGCAAGCCCACCCCACCTGAGCGAATCATCAGATAAAAAAAAAACAAAAAATTTCAAGACGTGAAGCCAAAAGAAACCGCCACAACATCTGTGCAAAAAATGAAAAAGAAGGAGAACAAAATAGACACGAAAATGGGAAGCTCTCTGCCAACGCACCCCACCCAAACCAGACAAAAAAAAATAAAAAATATAAGGCGGGATCAAACCACCGCGCATTGCGCGGAGGACATGGGACGTTGGAATCACGCGGGCGGCACATGCTCGACGACGACGAAAAAGCAGAACATGCTACGCACTTTTACTACTTATGTAGATAAAAGACCCCTTAAGTTTAGGAGAAAAGGTAATGTTTTTTTCTCCCCACTATTTTCAATTTATCTTTATTTTCCTCTTTATTTTATTATTACTAGCATCGTTACTCGCGCTATGCATGCGTTTATATTTCAACCTACAAATTGAAGGGTTAAAATATGAAGCAAAATGAAAACATTTCATAATCTACAATTTAGTTTTACACTTTTAGAATACACTTAATTTTTTATTTTCAAAATAAAAGTCCCAAGCTTAGTTATTTGTAATATAAATTTGGATTGAAAGTCAACTTTTCTTTTGAAAAGTTTATAATTGATTTCACATTCATCCTCTAAATTAAAAGGTAAAATTTGAAACGAAAAAAAATTGATAACTTGCAATTTAGTTTATCATTATTTGAATATATTTGACTTTACCTCACGTAATATGAAAATTATATAAAAAGAATTTATCACAACGGTTGCAAGTATTAGCATCTAGAAATGCAAATGAAGAGCTGATAATATCTTATAATACATCTAACAACCACAAAAAATAATAATAATAAGAATTTAGAATATAAAAAAGTGAAATCCACTAAACCACCATATTGTTTTCATGAAAGTCAGGAGACCTCCTTATCGTTTAAAAATATTTACATAACCTTCTTGTGGTCCTAACTGAACTAGAAGATGCTACAAAACTAGCTAGATGATCGGCAAATGACATACACGCATGTTGAAAATGCAAATGGGAATGAAAGATGCACATGTTGTTCTAAAACCCACATTTTCTTTTCTAGAATGTCCTCAACAAGGCCAAACAAAAATAACAAAAATTATAAAATTAGTAGGAGATGTGAAACTTTTAAAAATGTCTCCTTCTATGGAATTGAATTTTTATTCTTCCCAATTCCACACTTCACATGATCTTTTACTTCACTCCTTCCCAATTTCAAAATTCACACTAGTCTTGAAACTTCAATCTTGATTCATAAAGGTTTTTTGTTCTTTTTCTTTTTGTTTCTTCTTGTTTTCTTCACAACCCAAATCACCAGATCTTTTCTTTTTTTTTTTTTCGTTATTTTATTTTTCCTTCTTTATCTTAAAATTTTCAATGAAGGTTGAATTCATCAATCAAAAAGCGAGCTGCTTACAATCTGAGGGTAGAAAGATTCTTCCTAGTGTTCTTGGGTCCATAGGATTAGTTTTTATCCTTTACTACCCAAATAATCTTCGTTCACAATTTCATATTTCGTTTCACATAACAATTATTTTTCATATGACCACCTTGACAACAATGATTACACATAATATTATGAATTCTAATATGAGAAAATTTTAAAAGATAAAAAAACCATTCCTTCTAAAAAATAGTAAAATCTTTATTAACACTTGAGCTCCCAACATTTTTCTTTTCCAAAATGTTTGTTTTTCTTTTTAAGAAAATCATTAAAATCATCCATTCTTTTTCTTAATGAAATTTATTCTTCCTTAATCTTTCCATAAAATCTTATTTTCTCATCCCATTTTCTTTGCAAATCATCCTTCTTACAAACAAAGTCAGCTTCATTTTTCTTCAACTCATCATTTTCTTTTCTCAATCCCTTATTTTCTTGAAAAAGTTTGGAATTCTCTTTCAACAAAGCATTTATTTTAATTTTTAATTCTTTATTCTTACCATATGACTCTTTTAAACTATCATGCACTTTTATCATAAGTGCTTCAACATCATTATCATTATCATTTTCATCATTTGAGGAATTGTTAGAAGACACATCTTCATCTCCAAAAGCCATAAATGCCATTTGATCTCTTTCACACTCTTCTTCAAGATCACCATCCGAACTACAATAATTCCATAAGATTTGAAAGTTATTGATATTATGTCTTCTATTTCCCCTTGCATTGGTGGAATTTGATAATTGGTTGTTGATTGATCCATCTCTTTTCAATCTTCTCTTGTTATTGTAGAACTCTTTGAAAATCTGGTTATAAGAGCCATATCATTTTCATTAAATTTCACGTCCTCATCTTCAAGTAAGAATAACTCATCTTCTTCTTAAGAGTTTTTGAGTGTAATACTTCTCTTGATTCTAACTTTCTCATCATCTTTGCACGTTTGACTTGAGTTTCAACTCATAAGAAGTTAATGAATTTACGAATAATTCAATAGGTATAGAATTCAAATCTTTTGCCTTTCAATGTGTCGCACCCTGTTTTTTAAAAAAGAATTGAAAAGTGTTTGACAATATGTGTTTTGAACTTTAGCAAAATAAATAAAAAGAGCCTAATGGGGTTTTGGAAATTGCGACGATTTTAGACCTAAAAATAATTTAAAAAAAAGGTTTTTACAAAAGATGGAGTCGCCACTTGGTATTGAGTTTTGTTGTACCAAGTCACCATAAAAACTTTTTAGAAAATAAAATAAACCCTTTTAGACAACTCCGGATATTCAAAAATCAAGAGAAAAGGTTCGGGAGTCACGGTTGAAGAAAGGGAAGGCAAAGGTTCAATTGTCTCAAATCTAAGGCACCCTTTCAACCTAGTCTGAACTAGTTGCAAGATTTAGTTGAAATTTTCCTAGTATAACCCTTAAACTTATCATATTTGGATGTTTCTATATGGATGCAAATCTAAAAAAAGAGAATCGGGAGGCTCAAAATATCCCTTCAAGATTAGATTGGCATTATCACATTAATTGTGAAACCCAAAAAGGAAATCTCGAAGGCATCACGAGTTATGTGAACGTGAGACTCAAGAAAGTAAAAATTAGATATCATAGATATAAGTGATCAACGAAAATGGGATGCAATATGATGGGTACGGGGAACAAATACTCGTGATTCAATTTTCCTTCTAATGGAGAAGGTAATGGCGTACTAAGGTTAGGGAGCCACACTCGCTCATTCCCCATATTTGAAGGGTGACTTTCCCTAACCTAAACAAGCACATGGATTTATTTGTTCTAACTTTCTAGATGAAATGCAAATTTGATTGGAATGATTTGTGCATATAAAAGCATTAGGGGATATAATAGGGGGATTAGCATGCAAATGATGAAAAAAATCCTACAATAGAAAATATGTATGAAATGCCATGGATGTCACACAATCGTGAATCTAGTGCATGCGAAACCTGGGGGTCTAGCATTGGACTAACCCCTTTTCTATGAGTCACAACTAGCGTTGGACTAGTGTGAAAATGGAGATAACCACAACTAGCGTTGGACTAGTGTGGTGACGTCATACATTGTTAAAATAAAACTCATAAAGTATAAAATAAATAAACTCATAAGAACACATAGGGCACATAACACATAAGCATGATATCTAGATGCAAAATCCTAAGGAAAGCAGGTAAACACATAAGCACACAAAGCACATAAACCCTATCTATTACATTAGGGATCCTAACTACAATCTAAATGGGGAAAACGCAAGAATATAGACCTATCTAACCTATCTATTACATTTTCTATCTAATTTTACAATATTTGCAAATATAAAGCCTATCAATTACAATTCGGGTATTCGAGTACCTTTCAAATAATTACATAACTTGAATGACATAAATTAATAAAAATTCAAAAACCAATAAATAAATAAATAAAAAGAAAATAAAAAATACATAAATATAATAAAATATAATAAACTAAGCATATAACACATATGAACACATTGATTCACATAGAAGCACATAATTGGGAATTAAAGGTATCAGGGTTACCTCCCTTTGAAATAATGACTCGATGAGGAAATGGAGACCACTCTACCATTCACAGTCAACAAAGAGGTCAAGGCACCAATTTATTTGATAATTAATTATTGTCACGCCCTATTTTTTGAAAAAAAGGAAATGAAACCCGTCGTTTCGGGTTTTTAGTTGGAAAAAGGTTCTTTAGTTAAAAAATTGATTTTTGATTTTTGAAAAAGAAATGGGTCATGGGACTACAAAAATGCGACGATTTGGACCCAAAAACAAAAGTTTAGAAAAAGGGTTTTAGAAAAGTTTAGAGTCGCCACTTGGTATGTACCAGGTCACCCACAAATTTAATTAATGAAAATAAACTAAGAAAATCCTTTTTTAGACTGTAAGTCCCAAAAGCAACCTAAGAGGGGGGTTGAATTAGGTTGATGAAAAATTAAAACTTGATGAGTGATAAACACACACAATTAGAGATGATCAAGTTTCCTTGGTGATACAAGCTTTTCAAGACAAAATATGAGGATCACACCAAGTAAATAATCACAAGTAAAATCACAAAATCAAGTAAGAGAAATGAATCCAAATGGACTACCAAGTTGCACCCAACTTGAAGTCCAATACCTCAATTTCAATTGCTACTTCAATTTGAAGAAGTTACACCAAGTTGTACATGGAAGAATCACCACTTGCTTGCATCAATCTCTTCTTGATCAAGCCAAGAGGTTTTACAACAACCTTGCTAACCCTCACAATGCTACACATTTGAGCCTTACTTTCACAATTGAAAAGCAATGCTTGTTTGCACACACACTACACTACAATAAAGAAGGAAGACACAAATTCTCTCTAGAATTGCTCTTAAAGACTTGTAAGTAATGGTTGCAAAAAGTTTTTTTCATTTCTAACCTTTATGGTATTTATAAGGTGCAAATTTAACCACCCAAACTGCTCCAACGGTCCTGAATTAAATGCAGGAAAATATAGCCGTTGGGTGTGTTAGACGTCCGACACTCAATTCTGCATCCAACGCCATCGTCTGACAGTTTGTTGAGTTCCTGTGTTGTAGACTATCGGACGTCCGAACCAAGGACTCCACCGTCCGACAGAACCAGAAGTTCATGTGTCCATCTTCTCAACCTGTCGGACGTCCGAAACTTGGATGACCGTCCGAAAGTATTGTCCGAATCTTTGTCACAAACTGTCGGACGTCCGAAAGCATCGTCCGACGGACGTCCGATAGAACTAGTGGCTTATCCTTCTTTGATTGCATCCTGTCGGACGTCCGAACCTCAGCCTTGCGTCCGACAGATTCCTGACTGGAATTTTGAGATTAAACCTATTTTGCTACACTCGGACTTAAGGGGATTAGTAAAAATCATCATGGTGGTTTGTTAATAATCAAAATAGCCAACAATCTCTCCCTTTTTAATGATGATAAACCACTTGATGATTTGAATAGAATAGGAGGCAAGAAAACATAACTTTGAAACGAAATACTCCCCCTTACTTGTATACCCCTAATTTTCCAAATATTATGAAGCACCAGACTCCCTCTTACACCGAGCACCAGTTAACCATTCCATTTTCATTTTCCAACTTTTAATCATTCAATAACACACCAATACAACAACCATCAACAATCATATTGCCATTATTTAATCATCATTTTTCTCCCCCTTTTGTCATCAATCAAAAAGAAGGTTAAAATAGTAACCAAGGCACAAATTCAAGACATAAAGCAATAAAAGAAGCATTAACAAATAAGATAAGAGAAGATAAGATAGCATGAATAAAGGAAGCATCCATAAGAGTTTTAGAAAAGTACGGCCAACAAAAGTAGGGCCAAGCAAAAACAACTAGAGGCCCAATATGAGCAAAATGATGCCGGCCTAGACATGTCTAAGAGATGAGATGAGCCTAGAAAACTAAAAATGCGGATGAGATGAGCCACGACGCCTGCGAACCAGACGATAACCCTCTAAATTTTCATTCTCCGAATCTGTGTTCATCTCTTGAGGAGGAGTATGAAATTGAGACGGCCCGGGGTCTTGAGTAGTGGCTGCCTGAGAGGTACCCCGCATTTCCATCAGTCATTCAGTAATTTTTTGATCTTATGTTGTGCCCTCATTATTTGGATTAGTCAGATCAGGTTTGGTAGAAACTTGTTTGGCAGTGGCGTGTGCTTGTTCATGTTCAGCTTGAGTGCCCCTCGGTTCTTCCATTTCTTGCTCAGCAGCCTCTTGACCTTGAGAGGGAAGGAGCTCCTCCTTGAGCTTTTGAAATGCCTCCCTTTATTCCGGATTCATAACCATTCTAAGCCCTTCCTCAAAAAGAATGTGCCTTTGTTTGATTTCTAAAAGGAGAGTGAGAATGGGATCCGAGGAAGTGGAAGAAGAAGGCTGGGAGGTCATTGGAATGGAGTAAGTAAGACAAGGGCATTTGAACCTAGGAGTGACTGGGGTTTGAGGAGAAGAAAGAGGATCATGAACGGTCTTAGAACGAGACTCCAAAGCAGTCTCTTTGTAGACCCATTCATCATCGACAAAACGGATATTTTTCTTTTCAAAATAAGCTTTTGTGAAAAAGCAATTTGGATTTTCAGAAGTGGGAGTACCAGTCAAAGGAATGTTGAAGTGATTAAAAATAGAAGTCAGAAATTTTCCATAAGGAATTTTGCGACGACTGTCGGATTTGATTTTGTTCATAAACCAACACATGATAAAAACAAAATCTACTCTTATATCTTCCATAAAGCAGTAAAACAGATACAATTCCATTTTGTTTGCTGTGGTACGATGGCCAGAGGTTGGAATTAACAAATTACCAATCATAACCCACAGAATTTGCTTCAATGGAGTTAATTCATTTAAATCTGCTTCAGCTGGAACTTCAAAACGAGTTTGAAAATATGATAAAAGTTTTGCTCCATTGAAGTGATTGTATGAAGTTGGTTGTTCTTCATACGAGAAAAAGTTTGCAACTTTGTTAGGACAATCAGGTTGAATGGCGATAAAGATTTCATTTATAACATTTGGATCAAAAGTAATATCAATGTCATTTACCCTAGAAACAACAACAGAAGGAGTTCTTTCTTGCCTAATGTTAGCATAAAATTGATGAACCATGGGAGGATAGATAACATGAGGAAAGGAAAGAAGATGAGTCCATTTTTGAAAGGCAAATTTTTCAAGCACCCAATCTAACTTGCAGATACGAAAATCAGAAAAGGAAAGTAACGCTGAGTGATAAACCCTTTCCGCACACAATGGAGAACCGGCCTCATCGATCAATGAAGGTTGGTAGAACCTCCCTGCAGGTTCCTCGGTTTCGACGCTCGCAAGGCCCAAGTAGCACCTCTTTTTCTTCTCTGATAGGTGCATCCAAAGCCAGTTCTTCCAGATGTCTGTTTTGCATATGAAGAGCTTCCTCTTGTCCGTACCATGATGAATGAAGGCAGCTAAATGTGGATTGCAGGGATGATTTGGCAGAACTAAATAGCTATCCTACACACTACATGAAACGTGATATGGTTCAGAAAGGAGAAATTTTGGAAATTTTTGAACCTAGGGTTTCAGATAAGATTTGGGGATTTTTTAGAATTGGATGAGGAGAGAGAATGTGGAAGATCAGATGCTAAAAATGAAGTTGAACAACTAATTTTGAAAGAAATTTTTAATGATTAACTCTTGAAAAGGATGAAAATGAGATTCTTTTTGCTAAGGAAGATGAAGGACTTCTCTGTTGAAGAGAGAGAGATGAAATGAAGAATGACCGTCCGAAAACCTTTTTAAAAAAAATTTTTAGAGTGTTGGACGTCCGATCCTCTGTTTTCTAAAACAAAACCTTTCTGTTTCTGTCGGACGTCCGATCCTTGTGTAGGACGTCCGAACATGAAACCATAAATGCTATCGGAGGTCCAAAATGTGTAGGATGTCCGATCCCCTGTATTTTCAAAGAGATTTTTCTGAAATTCCCAGTTTGTTCCTCAAGTACACAAATTGCTCTGAGAGCAATGCTTTTGTAAAAATCTCAGCTATTTGATCTTTGGAACAGACGTAATTAACACAAATTTCTCCTCTTTGAACTAGATCACGAATGAAATGATGTTTGATGTCTATATGTTTTGTCCTAAAATATTGGATGGGGTTTTTAGTTAAATTTATAGCACTAGTGTTATCACAAAATATAGTTACACATTCATATCTCAAATGAAAGTCATATAATGTATGTTTCATCCAAATCAATTAAGCACAACATGCACCAGCTGCTATATACTTGGCTTCTGCAGTAGATAATGAAATGGCATTTTGCTTTTTGCTAAACCAAGAAACTAAGCATTCACCAAGAAAGTGACAAGAACCACTTGTACTTTTTCTGTCTATTCTACAACCAGCAAAATCAGCATTCGAGAAACCAACTAAGGCAAGATTAGAACATCTAGGATACCATAGGCCATAGTTGATAGTTCCTTTTAAATATCTAAAGATCTGTTTTACAGCTAGTAAATGAGATTCTTTAGGACATGATTGAAATCTAGTACATAAGCAAACAGCAAACATGATATCAGGTCTACTAGCGGTCAAATAGAGTAAACTTTCAATCATACCACTATAATGCTTTTCATCAACTTTGGTTCCATCTTCATCCTTGTCAAGTTTGGTGGATGTGCACATTGGAGTACCAACTTGTTTTGAGTCTTCCATACCAAATTTCTTAAGAAGCTCCTTTATATACTTGGTTTGATTGATGAAAGTTCCATCCTTAAATTGATGTACTTGAAGTCCAAGGAAGAAGTTCATTTCTCCCATCATGCTCATCTCAAATTCCTTTTGCATAACATTGGAAAAATCTTTGCACAAGTGTTCATCAGTAGCACCAAAAATAATGTCATCCACATAAATTTGCACAATTAATAAGTCATGCAAGTTATTTTTGGTAAAAAGTGTGGTGTCAACATCACCTCTTTTAAAACCATTTTCCACCAAGAATCTACTTAAACGATCATACCATGCTCTTGGTGCTTGTTTCAATCCATACAAAGCTTTTGAAAGCTTAAAAACATAATTTGGATATTTTTCATCTTCAAAATCGGGAGGTTGATCAACATACACATCTTGATCAATGAAACCATTTAAAAATGCACTTTTAACATCCATTTGAAAAAGTTTAGAACCTTTAAAGCATGCAAATGCAAGAAACATCCGAATAGACTCTAATCTAGCTACGGGGGCAAAGGTTTCATCAAAATCTATTCCTTCCTCTTGAGCATAACCCTTTGCTACTAGTCTAGCTTTGTTTCTAACAATTTCTCCTTTATCATTTAACTTATTTCTAAACACCCATTTTGTACCTATCACGGGATGATCTAATGGTCTTTCCACTAACGTCCATACTTTGTTCCTATCAAATTGGTTTAGTTCCTCTTGCATGGGCATAATCCAACTATCATCTTTGAGTGCATCAATGACATTTTTAGGCTCAAAATGAGAAAGTAATGCGAAATTATCTACTAAAGCATTCTTATAAGAACGAGTGTTTACTCTCTCGGATAGATCACCTATTATGAGCTCCTTTAGATGGTGTTGAGTGAATTTCCAAGCTTTTGGAAGATCTCTTGGACTTTCTTCACTTTTCTCTTTCTTTTCTTGTGCATCTTCATTTTGAGGTGAATCATCTTTGATATCTTCCTTCAACTCTTCATTTTGCTTTTCTTGAATGGTAAGTTCCTTGAGTGCTTCATGTACACCTACATCATCATCTTCACAAACATCTTGGGAAACAACATCATTAGTTTCATCAAAAGTAACATGTATTGCCTCTTCAATAACAAGAGTCCTTCTATTATAGACTCTATAACCACGTTTATTTTCACAATATTCTAAGAAAATGCCTTCATCTGTTTTCTTGTCAAACTTTCCAAGATGCTCTTTAATATTCAAAATGAAACATTTACAACCAAATACTTTAAAATAGCCAACAATGGGCTTTTTGCCAAAAAGAAGTTCATATGATGTTTTATTCAAAATAGGTCGTAAAAGAATTCTATTCATCACATAACAAGCCGTGTTGACCGTCTCGACCCAAAAATATTTTGGCATATCACATTCACAAAGCATTGTTCTTGCGGTTTCTTGAAGAGTTCTATTTTTCCTTTCAACAACTCCATTTTGTTGTGGAACTCTAGGTATAGAAAATTCATGAGAAATACCATTGTGATCACAAAACTCGGGAAAATCACAATATTTAAATTCGGTTCCATTATCACTTCTAATTTTCACAATATTCAAATTGAGCAAATTTTGAACTTTTGCAAATAAGGACACAAAATTTTTGAAAGCATCATCTTTATGAGCTAAGAATAGAACCTAAGTATATCTAGAGAAATCATCAACTATTACAAAGCAATACCGTTTTCCACCCAAACTAGCAATTTGAGTAGGACCAAATAAATCAATGTGTAAAAGCTCCAATGGTTTTGAAGTAGAAACACAATTTTTTGGCTTAAAAGAAACTTTTGTTTGTTTTCCAAATTGACATGCATCACAAATACGATCCTTTTCAAATTTGATCTTAGGTAAGCCTCTAACAAGCTCCCTTTTAGATACCTCATTTAGCAAATCCATATTAAAGTGGCAAAGTCTCCTATGCCACAACCAAGGATCATCATTTGTAATTTTGAGACATTGAAACTTTTTTGAAACGATTTTCTCAAGAAAAACAACATAAATATCATTGTATCTTTTTCCTTTAAAAACCACATTGAATTTTGCATCAAGAATCAAACACTCATACTTCTTAAAAAGCACGTAAAGATTCCTATCACATAATTGGCTAACACTCAATAGATTATAACCCAAATTATCAACTAGAAGAACATTATGAATAAACGTTTCACCATTTTTACCAACATCTCCAATCCCAATTGTCTTGGCTTTTTTGTCATCTCCAAATGTGACTTTTCCACTACTTTTTGACTTGAGTTTGACAAAATGAGATGGATCACCGGTCATATGTCTCGAGCATCCACTATCAATAAACCATTTTGAGGCTTTGCTTGCTTTCTTCAAAAGCACCTACACAAGGAATAGTGAAATATAACCTTTGGAACCCTTTGTATTTTTGGGTCCTTAGGTGTTAGTTATGATTTCTAACTATCCAAGTTGTTCTCAAACCATTTCTTATGTTTTTCTTGACATAACAATGATTTTTCATGTGACCAAATTAACAACAAAAGTTACACATTTTGCTAGTGTCCTTGACACCAATGGGTTTTAAATATCTAATACCCATTTTTCTAAGAATGGTAAATTTGTTCTCACCATAAGTAGATCTTCTAACATTCATTTGATAAAAATTTTGTTTTTCATTTTGAAGAAACTCATTCAAATCATCCATTCTTTTTCTCAAGGTAATTTGTTCCTCTTGTAACATTTTGCAAAACTTTTCTTTTGCATCAAGTTTCTTTTGCAAATCCAAATCTACCTCAAGTTTTCTCAAATCATCATTTTCATTTTTCAAACTCTTATTTTCTTGAAAGAGCTTTGCATTCTCATGAAGTAAGAAATTAATTTTCATTTTTAATTCTTTGTTTTTGGCATAAGAATATTTCAAACTATCATGCAATTTTTCAACAAAAGATTCAATATCATCATCATTCTCATCATCACAATCATAAATAGAATTACTAGTAGATACCTCATTTTTACCTATGGCCATGAATGCCATTTGTGCGGATTCCTCTTCTTCTTGTATTTCACCATCGGAGTTGCACTCATTCCAAGTTATTTGGAAGTTGTTGAATTTTTGTCTTCTGTCTCCTCTACCTTCATTTTTCTTCTTCATTGGACATTCGTTGGCATAGTGCCCAATTTGTCCACATTTGAAGCATTTGTCTCATTGCTTCTTGTTGACCTCTTGCTTTCTTTTTCCTCTTTGATTAGGGTTGAAGTTGCTTGGACCTCCTCTTCTAAACCTTCTTTTATTGAAGATTCTTTTGAAGCTCTTGGAGAGAAGTGACAAATCATTGTCATCCACTTCAACATTTTCATCATCTAAGGAGAATGGATCATCCTCCTCTTGTGAAGCTTTGAGAGCTATACTTTTCTTCATCTTTGCATCCTCTTCCTCTTGTACCTTAGACTTGAGCTTTAATTCATAAGATGTTAGAGAATTTATGAGAGTTTCAATAGACATGGAATTTAAATCTTTAGCCTCCTCAATAGCTGTCACTTTGCTTTCCCAATCCTTAGATAAAGCATTTAGGATCTTTCTATTCTTCTCTCACCCAATGTATACTCTTTTCCTAACACTTCTAGATCCTTTATGATGTCATTGAATCTACAATACATCTTGTCGATATTCTCATGAGGTTCCATCTTAAAAGATTCATATTTTGTGACAAGAAGTGATTTCTTTTGCTCTCTCACATTGTCACTGCCCTCGTGTATTTCTCTAAACTTATCCCATATTTCTTTTGCTGTCTTGCATCCTTTCACCCTTGTGGATTCAGTTGCATCTAAAGCATTGTATAGCACATTCACAACTTTTGCATTTAAGGTGAGATTTATTCTATCTTGGGGAGTTAATTCCATTCTTGTTTTTGGTCTCAATTGATAAGTAACCTCATCTACAACAGTGGTTTTGAATGGTCCTTCATTCACAATGTACCACAACTCAATATCTATTGATTGCAAGAAGATTTCCATCCTATCCTTCCAACTCACATAATTTACCCCATTAAACATAGGTAGCCTTGTAATAGATTGTCCCTCTAAGAATAATGCATTGTTAGTTGCCATGATCACTCCCAAGCCGATTGAGCTTAATCTCTAGGAGACCAAGTTCTGATACCAATGGTAGGTCCCAAAAGCAACCTAAGAGGGGGGTGAATTAGGTTGATGGAAAATTAAAACTTGATGAGTGATAAACACACACAATTAGAGATGATCAAGTTTCCTTGGTAATACAAGCTTTTCAAGACAAGATATGAGGATCACACCAAATAAATAATCACAAGTAAAATCACAAAATCAAGTAAGAGAGATGAATCCAAATGGACTACCAAGTTGCACTCAACTTGAAGTCCAATCCCTCAATTTCAATTGCTACTTCAATTTGAAGAAGTTACACCAAGTTGTACATGGAAGGATCACCACTTGCTTGCATCAATCTCTTCTTGATTAAGCCAAGAGGTTTTACAATAACCTTGCTAACCCTCACAATACTACACACTTGAGCCTTACTTTCACAATTGAAAAGTAATGCTTGTTTGCACACACACTGCACTACAATAAAGAAGGAAGACACAAATTCTCTCTAGAATTGCTCTTAAAGACTTGTAAGTAATGGTTGCAAAAAGTTTTTTTCATTTCTAGCCTTTATGGTATTTATATGGTGCAAATTTAACCACCCAAACTGCTCCAACGGTCCTGAATTAAATGCAGGAAAATATAGCCGTTGGGTGTGTCAGACGTCCGACACTCAATTCTGTGTCCGATACCACCGTCCGACAGTTTGTTGAGTTCCTGTATTGTAGACTGTCGGACGTCCAAACCAAGGACTCCACCGTCCGACAGAACCAGATGTTCATGTGTCCATCTTCTCAACCTGTCGGACGTCCGAAACTTGGATGACCGTCTGAAAGCATTGTCCGAAACTTTGTCGTAAACTGTCGGATGTCCGAAAGTATCGTCCGACAGAACCAGTGGCCTATCCTTCTTTGACTGCATCCTGTCGGACATCCGAACCTCAGCTTTGCGTCCGACAGCATCGTCCGACAGATTCCTGACTGGAATTTTGAGATTAAACCTATTTTGCTATACTAAGACTTAAAAGGGGATTAGTAAAAATCATCATGGTGGTTTGTTAATCATCAAAATAGCCAACATAGACCACTCCAGGTCTTTGAAAAACTAGAGAAAAAGGTTCGGGAGTTAAGGTTGAAAGAAGGAAAGGCAAAGATTCGATGTTACTCGTCTCTAAGGCACCCTTCTAATCTAACCAAGGCTGGTTGCATGATTTAGTTAAAAATTTTCTAATTCTAACTTTAAAATTTATCACCTTTGGATGTTATCTATATGGATGCAAAACTTAAACCTAATATTGGATCGAGATGGGCAAAATGTCTCCTTGAGATTTGATTGGAATTGATCATATTAGTTGTCATCCAAATTTGATCCCTCGAGAAGGTCACGAAAAATGCAAATGATGAGACTCGAAAAAAAACGGAAAAACTAGGGTTTTCAAAAGAAATGCAGTTTTTATAAAATCTCAAGGGAAAAGAAATTGGATTTTTGAAAAGATGAATTTTTAAGTGTAAAAAGGAACTTCATTTTCAAAAGATGAAATTTTAAGAAAAATGGATTTTGACTTTGAATTGCTAAACATGAAGAAAGAAACTTGATTTTTAAAGAATGATTTTGATAGAATTTAAAATAATGCACATGTATGTCCTAAAGAGGGATAATGCAACATAATGGGTGTCGGGAACTAAGTTTGTGACTTTAAATCTTCTTTTTCATAGAAGGAAATAAAAGCGTGCTAAGGTTAGGAAGCCATACTCGCTCTTTTCCCTTATTCAAAGGGTAATGCCCTAAAAAAGCTAATCTATAAAAAAAAAACTAAATGACATGTTTCGCATATGGGATGGGAGAAAAATAACATGCAAAAATGGAAAAGAAATCCTAAAAGTGGAAAGTGTGTGAAACTTGTATCTAATGCATGAACGGCCTTAAGGGTCTAGTATTGGACTAGCTCTCATCTAAAGGTTCTCATTAACATTGGATTAGTGAGAAATCGAAAGGAAAGGCCATAACTAGCGTTGGACTAGTGTGATGGCGTCAATACATTTACATAATAAAACATGTAGATAAGATAATAAAACAAGTAAATATATAAAAACACATAAACACATAACACATAAGCATAATGTCTAGATACAAAAACCCTAGGAAAGCAAATAACCTAAACACATAAGCACATAAAGATTATTACATTTAGGGCTCTAATTACAATCTAAGGGGGGAAAGACATAAAAGAAAACTAAAATAATTACCTATTCTATTACAACTTGGCCTTCAAGGGCCTCTTAACCACTTGCAAAGCAATTAAATGACTTAAATGAAATTCTAACTAATGAAGTATTTAAAACCCATAAAACACATAGGAACACATAAGAACACATAATAGGGGAAAGAAGCTACCATCCCTTGATGTGATGTCTCAATTGAATCCTTAAATGAGGGGAATGGTTATCTAAGACTCAATGTCAACAAAAAGGGATCAAGGCACCAATTTAAAGGAAAAATCAATCAAAAATTCAAAGAAAGATATCAAAACAAATTATGCAAGCAAATTGGACAAGACTGGAAGACATAAACACTAGAGTAAGTTTCTGGAACAAAAGAGCAGAAAATAGCAACAAAATTGTAAAAAGGGAGATTATGCGAACAGTTACGCGGGATAAGTCCGCGCAACCTAGTCCGCGTTACAGGCAAAAATCGAATTTAAGAGGGGAAACGCGGACAGAAAATGCGGACCGAGCCACTTAACTACCCACGTCTCTTCCCTTCTTCAAAAAAAAATCAAGAAGATTGCTTCCAGTTTTTCAACCAAAAACACAAATAAAATTATCAGAGATGGCAGGATCAATTTCAAGGCATAAATATTATCATTCAAATCATATCAAGACAAGTTAGACCCAAAAAAGGGTGAATCTTAAGCATCAATATCATCAAATAGAAAGAAAGGGGAAATAGAAGAACTGTCAGGCTAGAGAGGCGGGGGGTTACGCGGACTTGTCCGCGCAACTACCTCGCGTTTCCTCACATTTTCAAATATTCAAACAGAAACACGGATCGTTACGTGGACCACTCCACGCAAATACCCCGTGTTTCTTCACATTTTCAAAACGCGAAGAACATTTTTCTAGAAACTTTGCAGAAAATACATCAAAATCAACACAGGAACATCAAACGTCTGATTTTAAACGTAAGACAAGTCCATGAGGCTTACCAAGGCTATATAAACATAACATACTCATACAACAACACATAACCATTCATCAACTATTATAAAACTCAAAGAACATAGTCAAGACCTTGGTTCCACCAAAAGGTCTAATTTTTCAGCAATTTTCGACCAAAACATAGTAGGTATGGTAGAGGAAGGTTACCTGAGTCAGCAGCTTGATGAAAAAATGAAAGGGGAGGGCCAAGACTTCAAGAATGATCTTCACCAAGTTTCTAAGGGAAGAAAACCTAATTTTTCCTCTTTTCTCTCCTTTTTCTCTCTCTCTCTGATTCTCAGCTATTTTTTCTCTGATTCTTTTCTCTCTAATTTCCTTCACCTCTTTTTTAACCAACTCCAACTTCTCTTTTTTTTCTGAAGAAAACCCTATCATGAGTTATTTATAGCCACTAGCATTAAGGGTCTTGATCTTTTCTAGGTGAGGTGGGTTGATTTTGAACATTAGATGAAGTGTTAAGGGATCAAGGGTGAGTTGGGAATTGTCTAAATAGGTTTCTTGATGCCTAAGACACAAAATTACAACTGGTAATTAGGAAGAAAGTGGCTGGAAAATTTGCACGTATATTTTTCTGTCTCTGATCTCGTTACGCGGACAAACCCGCGTAACTGGTCCGCGTTTCGGTTTTGAGACTTTTTTCTTCTTTTTTTTTTTATAAAACCTAAAAAATAAGAAAATATGTTAGAATATTCAAAAATAAATAACTAAATGATAAAACATTTGAAATAGTCAAAATTTGGTGTCTACAGCTTGGCCCTCTTTGTCTGAGTTTCGAAGAAATTCTAAACAAAGACGTAGACACCAAATGCTTACCTGGCTCCTCTGGCTTGTATCAATTGAAATATCAAGAATAGGAGATAGAAGGGTGTCTGGCGGAAGTTGAAACTCACCAACAGGAATCAGAAACCAATGGAAATTTTTAAATATCGAGAAGGGGAGATAGAAGGGTACCCGGTGGAGGTTGAGACTCACCAACAGGAATTTAAAATATCAACAGAGATTTTAAATATTGAGAACAGGAGATAGAAGGGTGTCAGGTAGAGGACTCATGAATTTAAAATATCAAGAAGGGAGATAGGGGCTGAGACTCATCAACAAGAATTTAAAATATCAAGAAGGAGATAGAAGGGTGAAAGAACTCACCAACGGGAATTTAAAATATCAAGAAGGGGAGATAGAAGGGTGCCCGGAGGAGGTTGAGACTCACCAACAGGAATTTAAAATATCAAGAAGGGAGATAGAAGGGTGTCCGGCGGAGGGTGCCCGGCGGAGGTTGAGACAAGAACCAACGTGAATTTAAAATATCAAGAAAGGAGATAGAAGGGTGACGGAGGTTGGAGAGCAACAACAAAGAATTTAAAATATCAAGAAGGGAGATAGAAGGGTGCGGAGGTTGAGAACCAATGTGAATTTAAAATATCAAGAAGGAGATAGAAGGGTGCTGAGGTCGAGACAAAGAACCAAGAATTTAAAATATCAAGAAGGGGAGATAGAAGGGTGCCCGGCAGAGGTTGAGACAGCAACCAACAAGAATTTTAAAAAATCATTTTGAACCTAGTCTGTTCAGTGGCACAAGCTTGAACGACTAGTAGGTGAAACGTAAATATACCTCAAATTTAGTTGATAGATGAAAATAAAACATTCATAATAAAGACCCTTTTTCAAATTCTCTTTAGAAATAACTCTTGGGAAATTGCTGAAAAGGAGAGAATCACCATTTCTCTTTTTTTTAAAACTTGCCTCAGTGTCAAATGAATCATTAATCCTGTAATGATCATGGAATTCTAACCAGTTAATCCACAAAATGCACCTTCTCTTTTCTTTTTGACCTAAAAATGCAAAACTTAGTGGCAATTATGATTGTTACCCATTATATGATCAAAACATGTCAAAACATACGCAACAAAACACACTTCATCAAAATTTTCTTTTTCAAATCGTTTGATTGTCTTTAAAAAGCTAGGAAATACACACCAACAATGATACGAGGTTTAAAACAAATCATGCGATTTTTGAAATTCAACCTTCTTCACAGACCGGGCAAATCATTATTATGCAATTATTCAATTTGCATCAAGTACTCATAATATCAAGTAAAAAAGAGACAATTATACCTCAATTTTAACAATTCAAACTTGAATTCTCACTTTCACCAAATTTTGCAATCAAACGACTCATATAGTCAATTCAAATTTGCCTTTTCCACAGTTTTCTCAGATTTTACTGCTAAAAAGGATTTGCTGAAACATATCTTCTTACTCAAATTGTAAGAATGCCTTTTGACGCGAAAATCAACACTTTTAGGTGAAGACTCCCGGTTACTCGACATATGCCTTCTTGCTCAAATAGTAAAAACGTCTTTTGACGCAAAAATCAACACTTTTAGGTGAAGATTCCCAATTACTTAACATTTTACTCGTTCGAATTGCTTTGTATACTCGTAATTCAAGTACTAGTTTACGCGAAAGTTAATATCTGTAGATGCTAAACCTCCGGTTATTTAGTACTAGAATCATTGGAGTAGAACTTTAGTTCTCACTTTGCTTCTTTTTCTCTCTCTCTCTTTTTTTTAATAGCCTATCAATTGAAAAAGGATCATTTGCCAACTGTATCAATCATTTTCTTGCAAAATCTAATAACAGAAGAAATCTCATTTAATAGGAAAAAACTAAGGCATAATTTTCCCTATTTTACAAAACATATTTTCTAAAATGCCAATGTCTTAATCACATAACAATTATTTCCGAGTAAGATGGAAAAAGAATTTTTCACATCGTGCGGCCTTTATTTCAAAAAGATGAAGGCAATTGCAACCTAATGATTGGACATTTGTGCCCTTTTTGAGTCAAATCTTGGAAAGCAAAGCAATTTGTAGGATTAATGTGTAATTTAGACGAAGTTTTTTTTTATCTCATTATTGTTTATTATCATTAGCAAACCTTTGACCCCTCCCCTGATTTTTCAAAACATGCAATTAATCAATCTTCAAAATGATTTAATCATACATTCTAAACATTTACTCAAAATAAAGCTGGTCTTCTCGATTGGACCGATCGGTCACTTGTCCCTATTTCTCTGCAAAAGAAAGGAAATGGTGAAAAGTAATAATAACGCCGCCACTGTTTGACCCTTTTATCTTGAGCAGCCCGTAAACATGAGTTCTTGGACGTCGATGAGCGGTGTAAGCCGAATTCTTTTTGTTTTGCCGGTGTAGATCCGTTCTGTTGCTCCGATTGCTTCTGAACCTATATCACCCATACCTTCATGGTAATCTTAGAGGATTGTCCTTTGATGAAAGTGTCCCTTTGATGAAAATATGTGCAAGAATTTGTGCAAAGAAAAATTTTATTTTAAAATGACATCATAACCATAGAATGAATGCTAAATATGGTATTTTAAATCAATAATAGCAAAATGCCAGGAAAACTATTTAAAACAAATGCGTCGCACTTGACCCCTTTGGATATTGTCTTTTTGGAATTTGTTGATGGCAAAGGAGTGCTTGATATAAGGTGAACCCTGATAAACATAATCACCGGCTTCTCTTGTCCTAGGAACCTTTCCTTTCTACTTGCACTGCTGCTTTTCAAAACATGCCTTAGGACCCTTTCAGATTTGTACTGAAGTTGACTGATAAGGTAGTATAATGAAATAGACAGACTTAACTCCCAACTTTTGTCAATTTAAACATGTTTGTTAAAATGGTGGCATCAGTGAGACAATCCATTCTGACAAAAATTTAGAGGGAATGTATTTACATCATTTGCCTTTTTGATCAAGAAAGTTCCTTCAGAAATTCTACAAGAGGCGGCGGTCAGTGACGTTTTGGTTTTTGTGACGGGACTTGGTAAGGTATAAAAAGAGGGCAAAACTCGAATGCAGATTTTTAAGAAGGTCTTTAAACAATCCTGAGATCGCATTTTTCAAAAAAAATGCCCCAATTTAGCTTTAATCAGGTTTTTTCTTTTCTTTTTTTTTCTTTTTTCCAAAAATAAATAAAATAAATAAAAAAATTGCCCCAGTGTGGGGTTTGCGATTCTCAGGGGGGTTTACTAAATAATTAACTGTTCTTTTATAGGCTCAAACAGGAGAACTGGGGGTTGAAGTGTCTAAATGAAAAGGAAGAAGGTCGGTTTTTCAGACTACCTTTTTGCACAATTTCTAAAGAAACTTTGCTCAATCATATGAAAAATCTTTTACACATGTCCGAATTGATTGGTTGAGGAAAAATCTGCCCGTCCATCTCCATGAGAACCAATGCTCCTCCAGGTAATGCCTTTTGAATAATGAATGGCCCTTGCCAATTCGGAGCGAATTTCCCTTTAATCTCCTCTTGTATCGAAAGGATTCGCTTCAAAACTTTGTCCCCTACTTTAAACACGTGATGTCTGACTTTCTTATTATAAGATCGAGCCATTTGCTGTTGGTAGCATTGTCCATGACAAATAGCGTTCAACCTCTTTTCATCAATTGAAGACAAAAGTTCATGGCGTTGCTTAATCCATTCGGCCTCCTTCAACTGAGCCTCCATCAGAATGCGCAAAGACGGGATCTTGACCTCGGCAAGTAAAACTGCTTCCATCCCATACATGAGTTAATAGAGAATTGCTCCAGTAGATATCCTGATTGTAGTTCTACATGCCAAAAAGGCAGTTTCTCATGCCAATCTCGGTGTGTTTCGGTCATCTTACAAATGGTGACATCTAAGTTCATGAGAGATATCAAAATTTGCATTCATCAAATTTCAAAATGGTGACATCCAAGGATCAAAGGTTTTTATTTGTGGCCATTCTAAGAACAAAATAAAACATGTAATAGATAAATAGGAAAAATTAAAGCATATAGGCAAATCCTTCATTCCTTTCAGTTCAAAAATCCACTAAAATTCAATCAAAATAACCATTTCACAGATATGAACCCAAATTAAAAAAAAAACCTTTATCCTAGACTCTCATTTCCATTTCAGTAATTTCCTTAAACAAAATATGCCATGCTATAGAAAAATAATTTGAAATACTGAAATGACAATAAAGGCCAAATAGTAAAATAATTTCTAACAAAAGATCCAAATTAGAACTCCATGTAGACGGCCCTAAACCAAAAGACAATCCCCTAATTTTACCGAAATTTCCTTCAAGAGGAAGGTAGTCATGACCAATTCGCATGTCTTCTAAAGCACTGGAACTCCAAAATTTCAGATGATCCAGCCTTATAAATAGTTCTCATGATTGATATAAACCCACTTCAATCTCGAGAGTCCTCTTTTACAACAAATGGGTCATCTTTCCCATACAAAGGTGATTTCAATTTTCCTTCAAAAATGTCATCCGTACTCTTTGCCACGAATTCCTTAGAGGACAACATTCTCCTCATTCTTGTCGATTAATTTCCATTATACCAAACACTTTAGTTTCGGCCCATGATGTATTGAGGGAACAAATTCCTCATCATGATGATTACTCCCACAGCACTCCATGCTCTAGTAGAGATTCTTCGACATTTGGCCCCTGTTCTCCCTTTCTTTCGGATAATGTCTCCTGCATCAATCATGTCTTGATCTTGTGTTTCAAGGCCCAAGCTAGCCGTTGAATGAGCTAGATTTTAATGGTAAGCACAAATGGTTTGGGGATCATAACCGAGGCGCACTGCTAGGATAGATTTTGGAACTGCTCCCATCTTTCCAACCGCTTTCAACTTATAAGCATCAATTGGCCCAAATTAGAGAAAGTTCGAGATGGCCTTTGAGTTGGAATCCCAGGATAGGATTTTGAATAGGATTGTTGCTTTGTGAGGTTGGTCTTGGGTTATAGGTTTGACGAGGATAGTTTTGAAAGGTAGGAACGAGGTATTGATGTGGTATTTAGATGGACCTGGTCGAGAGTAGGAGGTTTGGGCAATGGTGTGGTAAAATGGATGAGAATTAGGTAGTGCTGGTAAGGGGTTGAATAGGCAGATAGCGCTGAATTCTTGGTCTAAAAGATGGGTCTTAATCCATACTGAATGCGTTTCTCCTTCTTCTTCTTGAATTGGTACTTATTCCAATTGTTATTTTGATTCTCAGAACTTCCAATTCTTTGTCGCTTCAATGCATCGTTAACAATCTTCCCATCTTGACAAATTCATCATATTTTTCCAACTTATTAACAATTGCAGCAAATGAACTCCCAAATATAAAAATTTCTTTAAAATAAGGTGGGTCATAATGTGAAAGTAATAACAATCTCTTCTTCACCATAGAGGCTCCATCCTCGCTAATTTTCTCCAACGCTTGGCATATGTTTTGTGATCTTCAAGGTCTCTTTTGATTCCTTCCAATGTTGTTCGTGTTTGCCAACTCACAATTGAATTCATACTACTTCACAAAAGTGTTGACAAATCCAACCAAGTTTTGATCTCTTGAGGTTTCGTTCAAGTACCAATCCAAAGCATCCCCTTCTAGGCTCTGGAACACGATAGCAAGTTCTCATCATCCAGCTATTTGGCAAACATTTTAAGGCCTTAGGATTCCGGTGCACTATCATATTTGCTGAACTTGGGGGTTTTGAAACCCATAGGTAGCTGGACATTAGGAAATAGGCACAGATCATCGTAATCCAATCCACCATGTCGGTTCAGACCCTGGTTTTTCTTTATAAACTCCTCAAATTTGTCCAATCTCTTCATCAGATCTTTGTCGACTGGCATGGCAGGCTCATCTATCTCTGGCTTTCCTTAGGAGGCAATGTCCCATACAAAGGGTTCCGTGGTATGAAGATGAGGCTTGGTATGACTGGGAGGTATGTTTAAGGTGAACTAGGGTTGAGAATAAGGGTTTGCCTTTTTGGTTGGGTTCAGCAAGATATAATCAGGGTGAGTGTATAGGAAACCGGTATTGTGGTGAGAAAAAGTAATCTTATGAAGGTTAGGAATAGGTGGAACAAGAGTGGTTTGAATATTGGTCTTGAAAATGGGTGGATTACTTGTCATGGGGGGATTGCTAACAACAGGTTCATGATCATTCGATGTACCACCTCCACTACTGTTGGCCATCAACTGATCGATTACACGCTTTTGCACGGCCATCTCAGCGCTCATCTCACTAAACCTTCCCAGTACTTCACTTAACTGAGCTCCCAAGGCAGCAAAGTCGGGCGAAATGACCAAAGCATTCCTATCTGAGCCTTCTGGCGCAGAACTCATGTTTACGGGTTGTTTCAATCTCTTACTTTTAGATCGGGTAACGATGGGACTTCTGTGTGGAGCTATTTTTAAAAGTACCTGAGTGGGAAGAGAAGCACACTTTAGAAACTTATTTCCAAAGGGAGCTGTGGAGATTTATTTGGAAGAAAAAAAGAAAAAGAGTGAAGTTAGTGATTGTTTATATAATTCGGATGCATGTCCTAGAGGGGAGTCCTTTTGTGCCAAGAGTAGGCCTAGCATGATGCAATACTTTCAAGGTGGGGCCCGTTCATCAAACCTGAGATTTGACACTAGTGAAAATCATGAAAAAGTTCTTCATTAGCAAATTCTAAAACTTCATAGTCTACATCATCTCTTGAAGGCGTTCTTGTACAAAACCATTGAATTTTTTCAACCTATCTATTACAGCATCTTTTGGTTCTTTAGAGTAGGGGTTCCTCATGTGCTCAGCTTGGTCATATAGTTCGGCACATTTCCGTTTCAAGTCTTGATTTTTTTTTGCATCTCTTCATACATCTTCTTGTTCTTGTCCGCCAAATCCTTGTTTGCTTGCACGGATTGCTTTAATTGTACATTCTCTCTATCCTTTGCCTCAATGATCGCCATCAGTCTCTTGACTTCATCGGTCTGCGCCCCTTGTAGCTGTCTTCCATCACGATTCCTAAGCCAATCTTCATACTGAGGTGTGACCAGAGCCAACTGTTTATGTTGTGGAATGTAAGCAATATCCTTGTCCTTGGACAACGCTCCCCATACTTGCATGATCGGTACTTCATTGAATTTCGCCGGACAGATTCCCTTGTCAAAATGATGGTGAAGTTGGTCAAACGGGTAGGGTAGTCCTTGAATGCGTCCCAACCTGTCTCAAAAATCTCTTTGGAGTGTAGCTCATAATGCCTTGAGTTCCTAGCAACCAGCGGTATAAAATCGAGGATTTAGTGCAAGAGCCGATCGAGGGTCCCATTCAATCTAGTACCCATCTAATCTTGTGATCTGGTAGTGTATTCAAAAAGTCCACCCATTCTGAAGCATTTCTTGGTAGGTTATTCCTATCTACTCTCTTGTAATGAGTAATCAGTCAATTGTATCCAACTAGAGGCACACTATCAGGAGCGGGTAATTGTCTTTTGAAATGCTCCATAGCCCACATGTATAGAATTAAGTTCGATCCATGAAAGAATTTCACCCCCTTTTGGCAATTTGTACAAGCTATGAAGAGGTCTGCTAATACGGTCGGTACTATAGAGCCTCGTTGATTTCCAATCCCATAGAACAGGTCATTCATAAGCTTGGTGATCTTAAAACCAATTTTTCCGTCTCTTCTTGGAAATAAATAGACTCCTGCCATGACAAATCCATATACCCATGACCTTTTGTGCTCCCGAACAGCTTTGGAATTGAACGAAAAATCTTTGGCATATTTGTCGAATCCATCTCTTACAACAAACCTATCAAACAAAATCTTACATCTATGCTTTGATCTGACCCTTGTACCACAGACTCCTTTAATCCGGAAGATAGAACTCACCTTCCAAAAGCAAGGGGAATATCACTCCAAGACCTTCTACCCATAAGTTAAAGACTAGATACCTCCTCAATTGTCATAGTAAATTCCTTATTTCCTATCCCTAAATGCAATGCTTAGGGTCCCATAGTTGGATTAGAGCCCCTACCAAATACCCATCAAATTCTATGTCCTTGAAATCCCCAATTGGTCCGAGGTATGTCACTACTTGGTTGATCTCGCTTGGTGAGAGAAGGCCATAGCTGAATTTCTACCTGAACTTGCTTGATACGCCTAGGTCTATCCATCCAATCATGTCAACCTGGGTCAAATACCCTTACCCAGGCCCCACCTATCCAATTTTTGAAATTTAAACGCGGAATCTCCATGAGGGTTGGTGTACCCGGAGAAGTGGAAGTCCAATTAAAGGTTAGGATTTTGTTACGGCCCTTATATTCCCTCTATGGTTAATGCATGATGTTATCTTACTAAAGCAAGTAAGGGTGCAAAATGAAACATGGCCTATAGGAGTCCCATTTGAATGCCAGGGTAAGCCTAAAAGTGATATGCAATTACAACTTGAATGCAATAGATATAAATTCAAACGTGCAATAGCCTATCTAGAAGGATGGCTTGTCTTAAAAGAGTGCCAAGACTTTTATTTTCTAGAGTTTGTGAAATGCAAGAAAAGGAAGACAACAAAGGTTAGTTTAATGATATCACATAACACATTGGAGCAACAAATTGCACAAGAATAAAGAGGGGTGGAATCTCTCCTCTCGTGTCTAGTGATCCTTAATAGGGTAAGATGGACTCTACCCTAGGCAATTCTAACATGGATGCATGAGGTTGATCTCACTAATGCATCTAGACTCGACAAAGGTTACAGGCTCCCAAACCTTCAGACTAAAAGGCAAAAGGTCATCAATCCGAATGCCTTAAGTCGGTGAGTTGAGTGATCCCGGACATTGCTACGCATCGTTGCCATGGCCACATGTCCAAGTGGATCAATCCTAATCCTAATACGGAAGAGTGGCATGACAAGCCACTAAAGTAGAAAAAAGTAGGGTTAAAGTAAAATACATATGCACGTATGAAAGTGATTCCCTTTGAGAGGAAGGATTCAAATACCAAACATTCTAGAGGCTCTAGGGTAGATGCACACCCACCCCAAAAGCAAGGCGCGGTACAGATAAACACCAATAAATGGATAAATAATTCATTCATCATGCACGCGATGTGTAATGAACGATTGTGCGGGAAAAAACCCTAAAAGAGAAAAGAAAAGAAAAGAAAAGAAAAAGGGAAAAAAGGAAAAGCAACCTAAACATCCAAATGTGATATATAAGAAAGTTAGAAAAATGAAATAATCAACTAAATCAAGTGCTCGGACCCTCTTAGGAAAATCCCCAGTGGAGTCGCCAAGATGTCGCGGCCCATTTTTTGAAAAAAGGAAAGGAAACCCGTGGTTTCGGGTTTTTAGTTGGAAAAAGGTTCTTTAGTTAAAAAATTGATTTTTGATTTTTGAAAAAGAAATGGGTCATGGGACTACAAAAATACGATGATTTGGACCCAAAAACAAAAGTCTAGAAAATGGTTTTTAGAAAAGTTTGGAGTCGCCACTTGGTATGGAGTTTAGGTGTACCAAGTCACCCACAAATTTTAATTAATGAAAATAAACTAAGAAAATCCTTTTTTAGACGGCTCAAGGTCTTTGAAAAACTAGAGAAAAAGGTCCGCGTTACAGGCAAAAATCGAATTTAAGAGGGGAAACGCGGACAGGAAATGCGGACCGAGCCACGTAACTACCCACGTCTCTTCCCTTCTTCAAAAAAAAACCAGGAAGATTGCTTCCAGTTTTTCAACCAAAAACACAAATAAAATTATCAGAGATGGCAGGATCAATTTCAAGGCATAAATATTATCATTCAAATCATATCAAGACAAGCTAGACCCAAAAAAGGGTGAATCTTAAGCATCAATATCATCAAATAGAAAGAAAGGGGAAAGAGAAGAACTGTCAGGCTAGAGACGCGGGGGTTACGCGGACTTGTCCGCGCAACTACCTCACGTTTCCTCACATTTTCAAACATTCAAACAGAAACACGGATCGTTACGCGGACCACTCCACGCAAATACCCCGCGTTTCTTCACATTTTCAAAACTCGAAGAACATTTTTCCAGAAACTTTGCAGAAAATACATCAAAATCAACACAGGAACATCAAACGTCTGATTTTAAACGTAAAACAAGTCCATGAGCCATACCAAGGCTATATAAACATAACATACTCATACAACAACACATAACCATTATCAACTATTATAAAACTCAAAAGAACATAGTCAAGACCTTGGTTCCACCAAAAGGTTTAATTTTTCATCAATTTTCGACCAAAACATAGTAGGTATGGTAGAGGAAGGTTACCCGAGCCAGCCTTGATGAAAAATGAAAGCGAGGGCCAAGACTTCAAGAATGATCTTCACCAAGTTTCTAAGGGAAGAAAACCTAATTTTTCCTCTTTTTCTCCTTTCTCTCTCTTTGATTCTCGCCTTTTTTTTCGATTCTTTTCTCTAATTTCCTTCACCTCTTTTTAACCAACTTTTCTTTTTTTTTTTTCAAGAAAATCCTATCATGAGTTATTTATAGCCACTAGCATTAAGGGTCTTGATCTTTTCTAGGTGAGGTGGGTTGATTTTGAACATTAGATGAAGTGTTAAGGGATCAAGGGTGAGTTGGGAATTGTCTAAATAGGTTTCTTGACGCCTAAGACACAAAATTACAACTGGTAATTAGGAAGAAAGTGGTTGGAAAATTTATACAGATATTTTTCCGTCTCGATCTCGCTGGACAAGACACGGACAAACCCGCAGAATCGATCCAGCGTTTTGAGACTTTTTTTTTCTTTTTTTTTATAAAACCTACAAAATAAGAAAATATGTTAGAATATTCAAAAATAAATAACTAAATGATAAAACAATTGAAATGGTCAAAATTTGGTGTCTACAATCATAAAATGTAAAAATTGTGTGATTCATTAATGAAACTCACTAAATTTAAAGCAAGTAATAACTAGCAAAATAAATTAAGCCATATTAACACATTAGAAAATGGAAAAGATTTCAAAGAATTCCAAAAATCAAATGAAATGCACCATAGAGAAGCTTAAATAATAATTAAAAAAAGGAAACACTCATAATTACAAAGTCAACATTCTATTAGGGGTTCAATTGAAGATATTTGAAAACTTTTTAGTCTAAACAAAATTTTTCAAAAGATTAGGGGTCAAAATTGGATGAAAATAAAGTTGAGGGGCCAAAATGTAATTAAAAAAGGGATGTTATTGAAATAAATTAAAAGTTTTAGGGCCGAAGTGAAACTAATTAAGAAATCAGGGTTAATATATAAATTATGTTTAATGGACTAAATAATGGGTTGGAAGTATTTTTTAAGAATTGGGCTGTCACCACTTCAGCCCAAAAAAAAGTGCGGGCCTCTAAATACTTAAACAAACATTTCCAATTACAAAACCCAACTATAAACCTACATAATAATAAACGAAAGCCCAAGCATCAAACCCAAACAAAATAACCAAAAGTCCTGTCAAAAACCCAAACCCAACTAAACAAAAGTCTGATGCAAAAGCCCAACCGAAATAAACAAAGACCAACCGAAAAACCCTAACAGAAAATAAACAAAGCCCAAGAATATACCCAACACAAATTCTAACCTTATGCATTTTCTTTAATCAAGAAAACCAACAAAACAAAAAAGAACGAAAAATAAAAAAGAAAAGAAAAAAATTTATTCTGGAAAATTCCGGCCAGAGCTGTCGGATTCTGGAAAATTCCTGCCAAAATCGCCAGAAATTCACTGGAAACAGATTTTGACAGTTTTTCAAACTAAATATTTGCATAAATCAATTCTTCTCCCCATTCCAAACATGCTTGTAACATAAAAATGGACCTAAATGCGTTACAAAGGAAGTAAAATCCAAAAAACAAAACCTTATATTCATGCCTTTTTTTCTCTTCCTTTCTTCCTACTCATTTTTTTTTTCTTGTTGTTTCTACTCCCGCCACCGGTGAGTCCACAGACTCTGACCAGCATTGGACTGGCCGGAGCTTCCTCCCACGTGCAAAGATTCAACAAAATTTCATCCATTTGAATGAAATTTTCTTTGGAAAATTTCATCAAATAGGTTGAGGACATCACACAAATGTACTACTCTTCAGCCCCAACTAGCTAGAAATCTCCGCCACAAACAAATTTTAACAATAGAATCAACCACTATAGCACACCAACGTAGCAAGATAAGTAAATTTGCTGAGAAAAATGAAAATAAAAAAAATGAAGCATGAACAGTAGGCGGAATATGGCAAACAATCACACAATCCTCATAATTAATAATGGAAAAATAAACAGGCTTTACAGTGCTTTTCCGACGAAGTTGTGGTGACGATTGCTGTTCCGGCGGGACAAAAGCGGACACGGCTCTTCCTCTATTCTTTGCACAGACCTTTTTTTGGTTCTTTTTTTTTTTTTTTTGGTCTGATGTTAATGAGTTTTTGATGTGTAGGGGAGCTAGTATGAAGAAAAAATTCTTGCGAAAGGCTGATGAATTCCGTTGATGGTGTAGAGTGTGGGAATATTTTTCTCTTGGTTTTTTCCGGAAGGGAATTCTCTTCTTAGGCTCCCCGTAGGTACTACTTATTCTTTTCTACCAATCTCATGACCGGTGATTCCTTTTTCTTTTTTTTTGTTTTTGGTACTGTTAGTGAGATAGGTAAGAATGAGTTGTCAGTGTGTGTACCATGTGTGTGCTTGTGTGTGTTAGGTGATATGGATAAGATCAAGGAAGATTCCTAGAAACCTTCCAAAATGGATGCCTAAAAAATTAAATTAAAACAAAGTAAAATTCTTGAAAAGAAATTACCCATTTACCCATTCTCTTAGGAAATTAAAACTAGTCAAAAATCGGTGTCTATTTGAAATTACCCAATTACCCATTCTCTTACCATGATTACAATTCCACTGGGAGTATTTTTCATAACTAGGTTTTGGGATTTAGAAAAAAAAAAAGAAATTGGTTATTTTTATAGAATCTACAAAAACTAAAACAAAAACAAATAAATAAGTAGTTGTAATTTACCTAGTAAATTATTTACCTAGTAAATTCCAAAATTGTAACAATAAGGATAGAATTAAATAAATAAATGAAAATACATAATAAAAATAAAATAAGATAAAAATGAAAATAGAATGAACAAATAAATAAATAAAACAATGAAAAATTTGGTGTCTAAACAATGGCCATGACCTTGTATTCTCATTCGTTTGACAAAGCATTTAAAATCTTTTTATTTTTCTCTTCCAAAGAAAGAATATTATTTATCAAGTACCTCAAAATCTTTAATAATATCATTAAATTTACAATACATGTTATTTACATTCTCATATGGTTCCATTTTAAAAGATTCATATTTACTAATAAGCAATGATTCCTTTTGCACTTTAATATCTTGACTACCTTTGTGTATATCACACAATTTATCCCCCAGATCTCCTTAGACAATTCACTGCCTCTAATCCTACAAGATTCATTAGCATTTAAAGCATTATATAACACATACACAGTTTTAACATTCAAAGAGAGATACATTCTTTCATTTTCATGTAATACTTATCTAGTTTTTAATCTACTCAAATTTGTTGTGATATCAATTACTCTAGTTTCATAAGGACCATCAACAATAACAAACCAAAACTCAATATCAATAGATTGTAAGAAAATCTTCATTCTTTGTTTTTAGATTTTAAAATGTATGTCAATAAATATTGATGGTCTAATAATAGATTGGTCCTGTACAATAAAACTTTATTGGTTGCCATGATGATATGTTCTTCTATATTGGTTGAAGTTAAGCTCTAGAAGATCAAGATTTGATACCAATTGTAAGGCTCAATCAATCTAATTCATCCCCCTGTTAAATTGCTTTGGCCTTAAAAGAATCTCCCTAAACTTCAAACTAAATTCCTATATTATTGGAGCCATTTCTTACAGTTTAAAATTTAAAAGGAATGAAGGGATATTTAATACTTAAAAAAATTTAAAATTCAATAAAAGAAGGAATAGGAAGGCAAAAGCATTATGACTTGACTACCCAAAAATCCCTTCTACAAATAATATAGATACATAGATTTCTTCTTCTTCGTTTTCGCTCAAACTCTTGACCCTTCATTTTTTTTCCTCACTACTGTCACGTCCCGAGTCTAACGGCATCCAGCTTGAGATGTCCGAAGCACATGAAGGTGATAAATATGTAAATTGTATAAATTATCCATTACAATAGAAAACGACTTCAAATTTAAATGTCCCAGGTTAAACTAGAGATGCTAAGATATGTTATAAATTTTCATGTTGCTAAAAGAAATTTAGGATTGAACAGATCATATGCTTTTCATTGCTTTTGCTGATATGACATAATAAATCAAGACAAATAAACTTCGACGTGAACCACCCGACATAGTATTTGATACATAAGGCTCGCGCTGCTGCTTTAGATTTGATATCTTGGGTTTTTCCTCTGCATAAATTTCCGAAATTTCTGAATTTTAAATGCTTAAACTACTTGACAGTTAAATAGTTAATT
Source organism: Gardenia jasminoides (assembly GCA_013103745.1). NCBI lineage: Eukaryota > Viridiplantae > Streptophyta > Magnoliopsida > Gentianales > Rubiaceae > Gardenia > Gardenia jasminoides. The sequence continues at coordinate 46,663,851 of CM023103.1, read as the reverse complement.
GAAGCCTGAGGAATTAGAGATTTGGGTTAAATCCCGCTACCTTCTCCCCACTTTTTAAATCCTATCTCTTTCTTGTTGGAAAAAAAAGGGACAAAAATAGGTATTTGAAAAGTAACATAAGTTTAGAACATAATCCATTTTGGAAAGCTACAGCTAGAAATACGTCCCACAAAACGAATATTTTTCTAGCTCAAGATAAGCCAAAAGCAAAGAAAAATAAAATAAAATGACCAACTTGGGCTATAAACAAATCGCTCAAGTTCGAGCAGTTCGTTTCCGTACACGAATCGAGTTCGAGCAAATTTCTCTCAAACTTGATAACTTGTGAGTCGACTCGAATATATATATATATTTATTTTAATAATGAAATTACATATATATCCCTAATTTTTTATTATTTATTAAGAAAAATAATTATTTTATTCATTTTTTTACACAAACAAAATAATTATTTTTTATTTTTTTGAGCTCGAGTAGGCTCGAACTCGAACTCGATCTCAAACTTCACTTTGAGAGCTAGTCGAGTTCGAGTTCGAGTTCGAATTCGGTAAAAATGAGTTGAGTCTCGACTCGATTAGACCAAAATTCGACTCGACTCGACTCAACTCGTTTCAACCCTATAGCCAACGATGTGTAGAAACTTCTTATTGTATAATTTATAGAAAACAAAGAACCTACAGATGGGTGCCCACAAAAATTCCTCTTATCAAACCCATATCAGGTAGCCTTATAGGTTTTAACTCTCATTACAAAATTCTCTCGTTTCGAGCTCGAAAAACCTATCTGATATCTTTTGTCTGCTAATGTGAATAGTTCAAACAAAAAAAGAAATTAATTTTTATCAAATTAAAATTAGTACAGATCATGTTAAAAATCAACGTACAACATGGAATTTTAAACTTGAGTAGAGGCATAGAGAAACTCAATAATTTATGAAAGGTAAATTTAACAATTTTCTAAAAGAAAATCCAAATAACTAACCCACAATTTTTTTTTTTACGAGGAATTCTACATAGAACAGGGTTAACTACATCTACCTCCCTGGAGGTTAGACCAAACTACAGATCAACCCCTCAGATTTGGAAATATTACGAAAAGATCCTCCATTCTACTGAACCTATAATAGTAAGACCCCCGCCGTCAGACCCTTAATGTTGACTAACATGTTGCTAACGGGATCAGCATGATTTTTTCTCCAAATTCCCATATTGCCGTATACCCCGAGCCCCTTTTCTTCTTCCTCCGTCTCTTCAGTATTAGATTCCAGAATCATTGCCCCTGCAACTACCAAGCTTTTACTTTCAATGGCAAAAAATCAAACATGACATTTCCTCCTGATTTGAACATTAGAGAATTCCAAACAAATATTAAATCAAATATAGGCAATAAAACATCATTACCTCTGGTATTTCTCAAGAAAATACAGTAACTTGTCATCTTCCTTCTCCAATATCTACACGTCACCTTCCAATCTCCCTACTTCTTATCACAAGTTCTTTTTTCTCCTCTTCTAATTTGCATAAGAATATTACATGCCATTAGATACAGATGATACATACCAGAATATAACCAAATTATAAATTACGACGTATACATCTCAAAACCTCCGTGGTGCTCATGATGACAATGAAAACTGCAATTAATGTTGGAATGTATGCCCTAAAACAATCATTTTATTTAAATACATTCTTTATTGAGTTTTGTATTTTACGAACTTCCATTTTTATCTATTAAATATTAAATTCAACAGATAAAGTCCTTAGAATATTGACTAATGTGATGATAGTCACAGGAGTTGGTGACTATGAGATATCAAACACATTTATAGTAATATTCTTAAAATTTCCTAGTCGTGGTATTAATTAGAAAGGACATCATTAATACGAAAAGACTAGTACACAGTTAATCTCTATTTAGTGTAAGTAGTGGTTGTTCTCATCAATCATGGTATAGGAATACCTAGGCTAATGTATAAATGAATTGTAAGGTACAAATTCATTGGAGTGATCCACACAGAGATCTCATTAGGATATCTATCTAGTGCCAATGGTTGAATCTCTTATGGGAAATTGTGTAAATGATCCTAGACTTAAGATCACCATAGTATCTTGAGTGTGAATCACTACTTTTTGACTCTATTGCTTGTTACTCACCAAGAGTGACTTAAAGAATAGAAATTGGGGGTAGTGTGAAGCATGGAAAGATAGTGAGTGACCAAGAAAGGATTCACCACTCCAATAGTGGGAGTTGATATCCAGAAAGGCCTCTATTGGGAAATTAACCTTAATAGTCGACTACATTAGGTTAATTGAAGAATGCCTTCAAGTTAACCTAATCTGGGGTTAATTCCGAAAACTAGTAAATTAATTAGTAATTAGGGAATTGGCACTTGTTCCTTATTCCCTGACTAATAGAATATCGAAGGTGAAAGGATAATAATTACATAATAATTTTCCATGGAAAGTTTAGGTCAAAATTCCCTTGACTAATTTCGAATACCTGGGTGCTTGTGATGTGTTGCTAGACACCGCTCACAATTTATAATTATGAATGAATTAATTATTGTAATTAATGATAAAATAAAGTTGTTTATTTTATCTAATTCTCCTTGAGAATTATAATTCATAATTATTACTAGTGTATTTGGAACCTATTGGATCACATGTTTAGAGATTGAATTCTGCATTAAAATTGTGTGTCCAAGTAGAGACTTGGAAATAAAATCTTTTGGGGTTTAATTACAAGGAATAATAAATTTTGGGGCTATTTGAGCAAATAGGATAAAATAGTTATCGTATATTTGTCAGATAGAAAAGGGATATCAGATATCACGTTGTTTTGATTTTGAATCAAAACAACCTGACCCTATCTTTTCCCTCTCTCTATCCTATCTATATAACAGACTATACGACACGTCTGTTAGACTGATAGAACAGAATAGGGAGGCTAGGTTTTCTAAAACCTTACGTCGAGAGAAAGATCCTGAGAGCTAGAGTGAGAAAGAAAGGCTAGCACTTTCTTCACTCACACACACAGATCATAGAGACGATTCAGAATCATTCCCGCGTGAATTACAGTAGAGGCAGGACACTTGGACTGCTCAAGGGAGTCTTCATCTTCTCCAACGAGTCAGAGAAACGTCACACGGATTAAGGTAATCCATGTTCACCTCTCTTCAAGTCATACATAAGTCTAGGGTAATTCCTGGTAGGTTATTTGGGGTTAAAATTTTTATTTTTCGGCTGCGTTTGCTACCCCAAATCCTAACAGTGGTATTAGAGCCATCCTTAGTTTTTATGTATGACTTTATGGTTTATTATTATTCATGGATTAATTTCTGTTTGGATATATATATATATATATATACATGTGCAAAATTTTGGTTGACAATTCATGGCTTTAATTTGATTAAAGTGGGTTTTGAAAATCTGAAAAATTTTCACAAAACAAAGTGTTATGTTTTCATTTGATAAACTTTGTAAAAGTTGCAAAAATTGTTGATTAAGTGATGTTTTATGACTGTTTATTTCTCTTAAATGATCTGCAATTGTTGTTAGATGATCCTTTTGTAAGAGTTCTGCAGAATTCTGTAGTAGCCAATCGTTGGCTGCTGGAGCAGAAGTTCGCGACTCAGATCTGCGACACGGATTCGCGACGCATATCTCGTGGATCAGACTCGCGGATCGGGCATCCGCGACCCAACATCGCGGATTGAGTTGCAAATCCAACTCGGATCGCATACGGGTCTCGAACTTGATCGCAGACGAGATCCGCTTTGGCGGATCCGCCCTGCGGATCCTGTGTGGGAGTCTCAGGATTTGATCTGCGCGTAACAGAGATCCACGAGCTAGCCTCGCGGATCCTCGTTAAACCGATCCGCGGAACCGCCGGATCGGTCGCGGATCCTTCTGGAAACAGAATTCTACGAAATAAAATTTTTGAGAAACTGATTTTTCAATTTTTTAAAAATTTTCTGATTCTGATTCGAATTTTAATTGTTAAAATTTGTTGTGAAATTTGGTGTTTCATGTTTTATTAGGTCGGGCATTGATTTGTAATTTAATTTGATTAATTCAAATAAAGTTCCCAATTATTTTCTAATTTAGTTAGGAATAAAGGTGACCTAATAAAATTATTTTTGCCAAAATTTATCGCACATGTATGGTCTCAAAATTTGTTTGGGATTTTGAGATATAAAATTCAAATAATCCATGAATAGCTGTATATTGTAATTACATGCTTTCCTTTAATTTAAAGTTGTTTAAATTTGTGTGGATGCATGGTGGATGGTTGTGGATAAAAACCTAATATGATTGTGGATGAATGGTTGAATGGTTGTAAATTTTTATAAATAGGGCCTACGTGTCTTGTCTTTCTTATTTTTCTAATTGTAATTTCTCTCCTCATCTAATTCCCCTAGAATGTAACTCGGGGTTTCCTTTATTCTATTTGTAATGTACAATAGATAGGAATAGATGATAGGAAATTATGTAATTAGTATAGAAATTGTAAAATGGAAGATAAAGAAAGGAGCCGTGTAACCAAGAGGCGGATTTAACCTTAGTCAGCCACTAATTTCCCTAATGGCAGGGAAAATTAGCTTAGGAATATCCTCATCTAATTATGCATGATGATTGATGAGACTGACAAATGAGTTTTTCAAAACCTCGAATTACAAAATGTTTTGAAAAGGAAACAAATTCCTCAATTCAATATTAAGTCAAGGCTGCCTTCTATCATTATAGTATAAAACAAAATGTGGTTATTAAGTGCTAGCTTGTTGGGATTCACCTAAAACTGCCTTACTTACTACATGTTTTTGCTATAAGAAACATTCTTAAGACCATGAATTTTAGAGGCAAGGGTTGGGTTAATACATAAGATGTAAAATCAAGAGTTGATACCTAACGGATCTAGAAATTACACATGGGTTGTAATTGGTAAAGTACCTACCTGTTAAGATTATTTTTGATTTGTTGGGATTCACTTAAAATCGAAAATAATTAAGATGGGATTCGAGCCACTATGAAATTTTAGAAAATTTCGGATCAATTTATTGAGGGTAATTGATTTGAACAATAGTGGAAACAAAGTCATAATTTTGGAAGTTTTTATGATTTTATTAAACAAAACTTTTCTAACGAACTCTATCTTTATTTTGTTGTAGAATGAGTAATAATTTGAGCTTACGTACCATTCTCACTAATTGCAAACTAAATGACACAAACTTTCTCGACTGGCATCGCAATATCCTACTCATTCTCACCCACGAAAAAATTGAATATGTACTTGATGGGTCTATGCCTGAGGAGCCTGAACCAAACGCACCTGCTGCTGCTTGAAATGCTTACAAGAAGCATAATGATGATAATAGGACGGTTTCATGTATCATGATAGCCTCTATGACTCCTCAACTCCAGCAGCAGCACATGAACATGGGGGCATTTGAAATTGTCTAAGACCTGAGAGAGTTGTTTGAACAACAATCAAGGACGGTAAGATATGATATCTCCAAAGAATTATTCAGGTGTAAAATGACAGAGAGAGCACCCGTTGCTCTACACGTCTTAAAAATGATTGGGCTAATTGAGAAATTGGCTGAATTGAGCTTTAAGATGGACCAAGTGTAAGGGCCGTAATGAAACCCTAACCTTTAATTGGACTTTTCATGAGTCGTTTTGTAATTTCATTACTGCATGTCCAAGATCATGTAAATTTTTAAAACCAACGAAAAGATTTTTCAACAATAGACCAAGTAAGTAATTAAAACCCTTAAATAAAATTAGGTATGACCATACTTATAATGAATCATCCTAAAACTATGACAGTTGTATACTAAACCCTAAGTGTTTCTTTCTTCTTCCAATTTCCAACCGGTTTTACTTCCATCAATTTTAACCGACATGATCACGAATGGAACCAATTCATTTCAGCCAAATATCGGATCAATCCTAGCAAGATTGAATCTACATTTCCTCCAAGCCAAATTCAAATTCTCTCCAAAATTCAGCAAAGAACCAGCCGCCCTCTCCTCTTTTCCATGGCTGCCACTTGTCGAAATTGTGCTAAAAATCTGGCAGCTTAAGCATGCCATTCTTCCCTTTCAACCGGCAGCATGATGAACTTGGGGCAAGGAGATTTTTAGATTCCATTAGCCAAAGCTAATGATGCCCACCGTCCTTAATGCCCAATGCATGAAAGGATTTTTGCCATTTGGCATTCATTTCAGCAAAGTTTTGTTCACTTGAGTAAGGAATTTCAGATTTCTACTCTCCTCCCTAGGCTGTCCGAAAATTTCCTCAGATTTTATCTTCTATTCCTTTTTCCACTCACTCCAAATCACTCTCACACATTCACTTCAGCACTTTCTCTCCAAGTCTCAACTGAGAAGCTCCTCTCCACTCACACACTTCACTTCAGAAATTCTTCCTTCAAGCTCTCAGCCGAGAGCTCTACCTTCTCCCTCCAGTATTTGACTTTTCTTGACCCATCAAACCTTGCACCAAGAGTTGATCCTGGCTACAAGCTGCTGGAAACAAGTTTAAAATCTGGAAGAACTAAGCTGGTCATCTTCCATCCGAATCTAAGGCAAGCCAAAGGTAAACCCTATTCACTTTTGTGAACTTCCTCGATAGTTTGGAGCTCTTTCCCTTAGCTTATTTCATTTTCTTGAAGCTGGAAAACAAAATTGATTCAACACCCAAGCAGCTTTGTTCATCCGTTTTTGTTCAACCAAACAAAAGGTAAGTTGTAGCTTCTTAAATGGTTCCATCCGCAGCTTAGCTCCATTCTCAGATTACTTCTCTTCTTGTAGCTGGACCACTTGTGCATTTGTTTTGAGACCAATTGAAGGTAGGAATTCCCTACATTCCCTTCGAATGATGAAGCTGTTTTACCTTCTAGAAATATTATCTTGCTTCCTTAAGCTGCGATGCATATACTAGTAAGTTAAAATCCTGCTTGCACGCATATATCATCTTATTATGTTGCTAGAGATTCTGGTGGACTGATAAGGGATATCACTTTGATGTCTCTAAACTGACCAAACTTTAAAAACCATGGAAATGTCCTACTTCCTCCATGCATGATGACCGAACCTATTCTTGTACTTAGTTGTGGTTTAATAACTATGATTACTTGCTGCTTTGGAATGGATGTAAGCTGATGAGTTTTGCCCTACTCCATCCGAATCTGCTCTTGTTAAAACTTGTTGAAAAATCAAATCATTCATGTGGTTTTGGTCGGTTAGACTTGGTTAAAATTTTCATGAACTAGATGTTTTAACCCGACCAAGCATGAACCTTTCATTTCTCCTTAAAATCTATATGTATCTATTTTCCTTCCTTGAAATATATTCGGTCAGCCCAAAACAAATTAAAAACTGAATGCATGTTGGTATTTTCAACTCTTGAATGTCTATGCTGGAAATGATGGTTGTGATCTAAAATCTTGAGCCTTATTCATTCAAGAATCGTGTTAGAATTTCTGCTTGACAATCTATTAAAGCTGCCTTGCATGTTTTCACCTTTCATGAAGGATTGATGAACTTAAAGCTTGAGATATCATTGTTTTGAGTAATGTGTGAATACTTAATGTTGTATGCATGTAACCGTGAGTTTTCAATGGATGTACTAGCTGCTTAAGAGCTTGATTAACTTGCTGGAACTGAATGCAAACACCTAACCATGTGCAAATAAAACTGTTTTCAAAATACCAAAACCAGAAATTGTAACAAGAAACCAGAATTTAAACCAACCAGAACAGAATGTTCATATCTCTTGATTTATAACCTCAAATCACGAGCCACTTGCGGCTTTCAAAACTAGACTCATAGGGCTTCGATTTGGTATATCGTACGCGCCGTAGTTCATTTTCTAGACGACATAGCAAACAAATGAAATCGCTGAAATTTCAACTTGAAAATGCTGGAATTGAGTTCAAAATATTTTTTGGGGACAAGTTTGATGGAATTTTGAACCAAAACGAGTTTTAATGTTTGCTAAAAGAAAGTTTCGTTTTCCTATTATTTCAAAGCTATACCAATTCCCAAACAAGATTTCCAACTTAATTTGTATCAAATCATGAACCTTAGGGTTTCTCATGCAAACTTTTAAAACCCTCGATCAAGAAATTTCTGTCCAAACAAACTTGATTTTTTTCCAAAACTTGACTCGCTTAAAATCTCAAAGGAATTGTACCCACACAAGACCCAAACGAGCAAATTTCAAGGTCGTAATCTTCTGAAAAGAACCTCACGAAAAATATCTTTCGACAACAAACGACCTCAAAACCTTACCGCAATTTTTCCATCATAATACCTTCCATTATTGAAATCTTTAAAAGATAGTTTATTTTCTTCAAACCTATTTCAAATCCTCGAAATTTCCAAGTTTTCATACTTACGTGTCTTGACCTAAAATATATATTTTCGTAACTTCGCTACTAAGGTTCATATCACGTAATGCTATAATAATTACTCGTTAGTTATATAAAAACTACTTTCTTATTTATAACAGAAGTGAATTGGTCAAAATTGATTTTAATAATTAAAAGTTAAATTATATTTACCTCAGGATCGGCCGGTAACCAAGTCGAGGACGTTGACATCGAAACCTTCGACACAACCTTGCCCTAGTTAAGGTGAGGGTTCCAAATTGTTGTTAAATGCTTTATTAAAATGTGCCACATGTTGGAATTGTATTTGTTGTTAAATGTTACTCGTTGATTGAAGCACGTAATTACTAAGTGTTATTTGTCAATTAACGTGTTAATGTTGAATAGTATATGATGCCTTGGTGGAATTATTCAAAAACCATTGATCAAAAGGAGGAGATTGTGTGTGTACTTATCGATGACCTCTCATTTTACAAATGATTTAGAAATACCATAATTGTGTATGTGCCTGTTAAATGTGCATGAGTGATAAGCCTTTGCGAATGTGCCGCAATTGGCTCGGCCGGGATCCCAAACTCCAGAGGCGAGTCGACCTATTCCGAGCCGGCAATTAGGGCTTGGTCGGGTACGTCGACGGACCCTGGGGAATGAAATGAAAGGTTACCTCGAAAGTGTACACCACCCAATGAATGTTGGATGTCGAGTCGGTGTAAGGGGTCGGAGATTGGGAAGCAAATAAGAAGTGCTATTGACAACATGGAAGCAATGTATCCTTCCACAATGAATGTTATTGATGCTTTCCAATGTGATATTGAAATTCAATGTTTCATGAAATGCTTGAAGGAAAATGCTGTTGTGAAAATTTTTCCTTATATGATCTATTAAATGAAAGCATGTTTTACGAATGTGATAATTGTTATGTGTTGGGACTCTCATTGGGCTTGTGAAGCTCACCCCATATATTTTTCCCTCCCAGGATTCCAGGTTTGACTCGAGCAGAGGATTCGAGAGGTGGTTGGATTTTGTTGATTGTAACCTTACCCTTATTAAGACTAATGATGTTGAAATCCTTTTGGTTAATATTACCTAGGAATTGTGTATCCTAGATGGTTGATGTTGAATTTTAGTTTGAACCGTATAACTGCTTTTAAAACATATTTGAGTTGTCCAAATTGATTGATTGAGTCCTGGCGTGAGCTAGGCCGGTGGCCGCGGTTCTCAGGGTTCGCCTTGGGAGTCGTGGGGCCGCTACATTTAGTGGTATCAGAGCTTAGGTTAGAAATTGGCCTGTAAGGTTATAGGGCCTAATTTTGGGGAACGGTAGAAGTAATACTTGTGGTTATAAAATTATTTAAGCAGCTTACTAGATTGGTTGTGGTTGTAGGTTATGGCTGGACGTGGAGCTAGTGGAGGTCCTGCCCCACCTAGGGGGCCCATGCCTAAGGTGCGATATCAGCTTGAGGTGGGAGGCCCTACCCTTTACTGGAGCCCTGCCTCGAGGGCTAACCCTTGTAGGTGCTCGAGGGACTATGCATATCCCAACCATGTGGTGTTTGCCGTGGTCAGGGAGAGGAAGACTTTAGCCCGCACGGTTGAGAGGGCAAATGCTGAGATTGAGGATTTAAGGGCGGAAAACGAGAGGTTACGTGCTAGGATTCAAGAGCTCGAGGGTGTAGCCGATCGTTTTGTTCGTCTGTCTGACACCGTGCGTGACTGCACTGCTGGTATCATGGCCAATTGTGAGGCCATGATTGAGGATATTGTAGAGATACATTCTGAGGGCCAGGGCGGTGAGAGCTCTAGCGTTGGACAGGTGTCCTCAGGACACATTGAGGATGTTGATTATCGTGAGATAGGGAGGCTTTACTTATAGCCCCCTTAGCGATCCCTCTGAGGACCCTGATTTTCCTACCTCCCCATGAGTGAGGGTTGAGATTGAATTCCCAATGAGGCCCCTTTTGCTTTTGATTGGATGATTGTATTAGACTGATGTTGTGTTTTATTTTATGGATGTTATGATCACCATGTTATGTTGTGTAAGAACTTGATGTATGATGTTTTATGATTAACGTGAGCTATTTGCTGTTTTACTATGCTGCAAATACCTTCTTTTATATTCTTTTATAATTACTTAAAGATAAATGTGTGCATAGATAAAGGAAATGGACGGAAGGGGTAGAGGAAGAGGAAGACCACGTAGGCAGGCTCAAGGCCAAGGGGAAGGTGAGGCGTCTACTGCCCACCAATCGAGAACAAGGTCGAGCCAGGGACCCCTATGCAGGCCCCTAAATGGGATGACGAATTTGTTGGAACGGTAATAGACCGTGACCAGGACCTAGGGTGACCAACGGGGACCGTGTTAGAGATGATAGAGCATTAGAGAGGTTTGAGATTCTCTCCACCTAAGTTTATCTGGAGGACCCAATCCGACATAGCGTAACAGGGTGGCTGGAAACTATGGTGAACATTTTGGGACCCTAGGGTACACGGAAGTTGACAAGTGACTTTCGCCGCTTTCCAGGTTTGAAGGTGCGCAGAGTGGTGGAACGTAATAAGGGAAAAATGGGCTAGGGATCAAACCCCGTGGACGTGGGTTAATTTTTCCAGGGAATTCAATGAAAAATATCTTCCTCCATGGTTCGAGAGAGAGAGAAGATGAGTTCATACTGGTTGCGTGGAGCTTTAAGTGTGGCGAATATGAGGCCCGTTTACTCTATCCAAATTTGCAGGAATTGATTGCTACCGAGCCCGTAGGGTGCTGCCGTTTCATCCAAGGCCTCAATGTAGAATATAGTGAAGCCTTAGCAACTGCCCACACACCTACATTCACTGATGCCCTAGAGAAAGCTATGAGGATAGAAAGTACTAAGGCACAAGTCAAGGCCTTCGTAATGTGAAACCACCAGCCCCATCAAACCCTAGTCTTGGGAAAAAGGAGGGGTCAACTAAGTCAACCGCCTCAAAGCCGGAAGAGGATCCGGAGGAGCGAGTGGTCAGGCCAAGGACGGGGCAAAAAGGGTGGCCCGTCCCAAGCAAGACAACCTCCGTCAACTCGCCAATCTTGTGGGTACTGTGGTAAGGCAAACCACCATGAAAATGACTGTTGGAGGAAGGCGGGGAAGTGCCTAATATGTGGAAGCACGGAGCACGTGATCAACAATTGCCCTGCCCGTCGGACTCAAGAATCAGGGGTACAAGCACCAGGACGCCCAAACCCAAAACCCTCAACTGACAAAGGCAATCGGCCCAGGGTGCCAGGTCGGATTTATTCCCTTAACGATCAGGAGATACCAGACCCAGTTGGAGTGGTAGAAGGTACTATTTCCCTCTTCCATAGATTGGCTAAGATTTTAATTGATCCAGGTGCTAGTCACTCTTTTGTCAATCCTAAATTCTTATGTGGTGTGGATGTCAAGCCTACACTTTTGTCTTATGACCTAATCGTGCAAACTCCAGTGAAAGATTCTTGTTTAATTGCGAATGAGGTCTATAAGAACTGTGAATTGTGGGTAGGTGAGAGAAAAATTTTAGCAGACCTGATTGCCTTGCCTATTAAGGGATATGATATTATTCTGGGAATGGATAGTCTAGCCCGACTTCATGCACAGTTGGATTGTAAAATGAAGGTGGTTGAATTTCACATTCCAGGGGAACCTACCTTAAGATTTGATGCTCGACGAGGATTAGCCTCTACCGCACTTGTTTCGGGATTCCAAGCTCAAAAAATGTTGAGTAAGGGAGCTCGGGGATATTTAGCTTTCTTAATAAACCCTCAAGAAGATAAATTGAAATTAGAGAATGTACCGATAGCGAGTGAGTTTCCAGAAGTATTTCCTGAGGAATTAGAGTCCTTACCCCCTAACCGAGATGTTGAATTTAAGATTGAACTCACACCTGGAGCAAACCCTATTTCCAAGACTCCCTATCGAATGGCACCCGCTGAATTGAAGGAGCTGAGGTTACAATTGCAAGATTTGTTAATAAAGGGATTTATAAAGCCAAGTGAGTCTCCGTGGGGAGCCCCAGTATTATTTGTGAAGAAGAAAGATGGAGGATTGAGACTTTGTATTGATTATCGAGGATTAAATGAAGTCACTATTAAGAATAAATATCCATTGCCCCACATTGATGAATTATTTGACCAACTGCAAGGGGCAGAAGTGTTTTCTAAGATTGACCTTAGACAAGGTTATTATCAATTGAGAATCAGAAAGGAAGACGCGTTCCAAAACTGCCTTTAATTCTCGATATGGGCATTCTGAAGTTTCGGTCATGCCATTTGGACTAACTAATGCCCGTGACATTTATGGATTTAATGCATAGGGTTTTAAGCCTTACCTAGACCAATTTGTGGTAATTTTCATAGATGACATCTTAATTTATTCAAAGTCCAAGGAAGATCATGAACGACATCTGAGATTAGTTTTGCAGACTTTGAAGGAGCACAAGCTGTATGCTAAATTTAGCAAAAGCAAATTTTGGTTGAGAGAAATATCTTTTCTAGGTCATGTGATCTCTGAAAAGGAATCGTAGATCCAGCTAAGGTTAAAGCGGTGGTAGATTGGAGCACGAGAATCCAACGAAGTCCGTAGTTTTCTAGGGTTGGCTGGATATTACCGAAGGTTTATTCAGGATTTTTCCAAACTTGCTGGCCCTTTGACCAATTTGACTAGAAAGAACAGTCGTTTCGTTTGGGATTCAAAATGCGAGAATAGCTTTCAAGAGCTTAAGAGTCGACTGACTAAAGCCCCTGTGTTGACATTGCCAAATGAGAAGGAGAGTTTTACGGTCTATACTGATGCATCTAAGGAAGGACTGGGATGTGTTTTAATGCAAGAGGGTAAAGTAGTGGCTTACGCCTCGAGGAAACTAAAACCTCATGAACAGAATTATCCCACCCATGATCTTGAATTGGCCGCCATAGTGTTCGCCTTGAAGAAATGGAGGCACTATTTATATGGTGTGATTTTGAGGATTTACGATCATCAAAGTCTTAAGTATTTATTTTCCCAAAAAGAACTGAATTTGAGGCAACGCCGATGGATGGAATTCTTAGAAGATTATGAATGTACCATTAAGTATCAACCAGGAAAGGCCAATAAGGTAGCAGATGCCTTAAGCAGAAAAGTTCAGATTTCTGGGTTAATGGTTAAGCAATGGAAAATGTTAGAAGAGGTCAGTACTTGGAACCCACGGTTAATGCAGCAGAAAGTGATCTTGGGAAGTGTGACCTTAAGTTCCTCCATAACTGAGCGGATTAAAGAGACTCAAAGCAAGAATTCCCTTATGCAATTGGGTAAATAAAGTGAAAGAAGGGAAGTTGCCTAATTTCAATTTGGGGAGTGATGGGATCTTGAGATATCAAAACCGATTGGTAGTGCCTGATGAGGATGAACTGAAAAGAGAAATTATGGCTGATGCACATAAGTCAAAATATACTATCCACCCTGGAAGAAACAAGATGTATCAGGATGTAAAGAAATTTTTCTGGTGGAATAATATGAAAAGGGACATAGCTCAGTTTGTACACTCCTGTCTAACGTGTCAACAAGTTAAATCTGAACATCGAGACCGTGATTGTTACACCATTAGAGGTACCCGAGTGGAAATGGGACAGATTACCATGGATTTTGTCCTTTGGATTGCCCCGTCGAGGTCATGATGCTATTTGGGTGATAGTGGATCGGTTGTGAAAGTCGCCCATTTCCTAATATGAAATATCAGATGGAGAAACTGGCCCAGATTTATATGGATGAAATTGTTAGGCTTCATGGAGTACCAGTGAGTATAGTGTGGAGATCCCCATTTTATTTCCAGATTATGGCAGCAGATTCAAAGTGCCTTGGGAACCAAGTTAAATCTCAGTACAGCTTATCACCCTCAAACAGATGGACAATCTGAAAGGACCATACAAACCCTAGAAGACATGTTGAGGGTATGTATCATGGATTTCGGAGGTAGTTGGGATCAACACTTGACCTTAGTGGAATTTGCTTATAACAACAGCTACCATTCTTCCATTCAGATGGCCCCATATGAAGCTTTATACGGGAGAAAGTGTAGATCACCAGTATACTGGGATGAAGTGGGAGAACGCATAAGATTTTGGGTGCTGAAAGAATACCATGGGTCGAAGCGCCTATGAGAAAGTTAAACTGATCCGTCAAAGGATACAAGTAGCTCAAAGTCGCCAGAAAAGCTACACCGATAACCGAAGGAAAGATTTAGAGTTTCAAGTTGGAGATGAAGTTTTCTTAAGAGTTACGCCATTGAGAGGAAGCCTCAAGTCTGGGAAAGGAAAGAAGCTTAAACCGAGGTACATAGGACCGTTTAAGATTTCACAAAGGATTGGAAAGGTAGCTTATCAGCTGGAACTGCCTGCAAGCCTAGCACGAGTCCATAACGTTTTCCATGTATCATGGTTGAGAAAGTACCACAAGGACCCATCTCATGTTCTACCAACCATAGAGGTCGACTTAGATGAATCCCTGAACTATCAAGAAAAACCCTTGAAGATTGTCGATAGGAAGGTTAAAGTTTTAAGAAAGAGACAGATTCCTTTGGTGAAAGTCCTTTGGAGACACCATGGTTTAGAAGAGGCGACATGGGAATTAGAAGAGGAGATGAATCAAAGATACCCAGAGCTTCAACGGGAAAAAGGTAATAATTTCGAGGACGAAATTTCTTAAGTAGGGGAGGTTGTAAGGGCCGTAATGAAACCCTAACCTTTAATTGGACTTTTCATGAGTCGTTTTGTAATTTCATTACTGCATGTCCAAGATCATGTAAATTTTAAAACCAACGAAAAGATTTTTCAACAATAGACCAAGTAAGTAATTAAAACCCCTTAAATAAAATTAGGGTATGACCATACTTAATACGAATCATCCTAAAACTATGACGGTTGTATACTAAACCCTAAGTGTTTCTTTCTTCTTCCAATTTCCAACCGGTTTTACTTCCATCAATTTTAACCGACATGATCACGAATGGAACCAATTCATTTCAGCCAAATATCGGATCAATCCTAGCAAGATTGAATCTACATTTCCCTCCAAGCCAAATTCGAAATTCTCTCCAAAAATTCAGCAAAGAACCAGCCGCCCCCTCTCCTCTTTTCCATGGCTGCCACTTGTCGAAATTGTGCTAAAAATCTGGCAGCTTAAGCATGCCATTCTTCCCTCCCAACCGGCAGCATGATGAACTTGGGGCAAGGAGATTTTTAGATTCCATTAGCCAAAGCTAATGATGCCCACCGTCCTTAATGCCCAATGCATGAAAGGATTTTTGCCATTTGGCATTCATTTCAGCAAAGTTTTGTTCACTTGAGTAAGGAATTTCAGATTTCTACTCTCCTCCCTAGGCTGTCCGAAAATTTCCTCAGATTTTATCTTCTATTCCTTTTTCCACTCACTCCAAATCACTCTCACACATTCACTTCAGCACTTTCTCTCCAAGTCTCAACTGAGAAGCTCCTCTCCACTCACACACTTCACTTCAGGAATTCTTCCTTCAAGCTCTCAGCCGAGAGCTCTACCTTCTCCCTCCAGTACTTGACTTTTCTTGACCCATCAAACCTTGCACCAAGAGTTGATCCTGGCTACAAGCTGCTGGAAACAAGTTTAAAATCTGGAAGAACTAAGCTGGTCATCTTCCATCCGAATCTAAGGCAAGCCAAAGGTAAACCCTATTCACTTTTGTGAACTTCCTCGATAGTTTGGAGCTCTTTCCCTTAGCTTATTTCATTTTCTTGAAGCTGGAAAACAAAATTGATTCAACACCCAAGCAGCTTTGTTCATCCGTTTTGTTCAACCAAACAAAAGGTAAGTTGTAGCTTCTTAAATGGTTCCATCCGCAGCTTAGCTCCATTCTCAGCATTACTTCTCTTCTTGTAGCTGGACCACTTGTGCATTTGTTTTTGAGACCAATTGAAGGTAGGAATTCCCTCTACATTCCCTTCGAATGATGAAGCTGTTTTACCTTCTAGAAATATTATCTTGCTTCCTTAAGCTGCGATGCATATACTAGTAAGTTAAATCCTGCTTGCACGCATATATCATCTTATTATGTTGCTAGAGATTCTGGTGGACTGATAAGGGATATCACTTTGATGTCTCTAAACTGACCAAACTTTAAAACCATGGAAATGTCCTACTTCCTCCATGCATGATGACCGAACCTATTCTTGTACTTAGTGGTGGTTTAATAACTATGATTACTTGCTGCTTTGGAATGGATGTAAGCTGATGAGTTTTGCCCTACTCCATCCGAATCTGCTCTTGTTAAAACTTGTTGAAAAATCAAATCATTCATGTGGTTTTGGTCGGTTAGACTTGGTTAAAATTTTCATGAACTAGATGTTTTAACCCGACCAAGCATGAACCTTTCATTTCTCCTTAAAATCTATATGTATCTATTTTCCTTCCTTGAAATATATTCGGTCAGCCCAAAACAAATTAAAAACTGAATGCATGTTGGTATTTTCAACTCTTGAATGTCTATGCTGGAAATGATGGTTGTGATCTAAAATCTTGAGCCTTATTCATTCAAGAATCGTGTTAGAATTTCTGCTTGACAATCTATTAAAGCTGCCTTGCATGTTTTCACCTTTCATGAAGGATTGATGAACTTAAAGCTTGAGATATCATTGTTTTGAGTAATGTGTGAATACTTAATGTTGTATGCATGTAACCGTGAGTTTTCAATGGATGTACTAGCTGCTTAAGAGCTTGATTAACTTGCTGGAACTGAATGCAAACACCTAACCATGTGCAAATAAAACTGTTTTCAAAATACCAAAACCAGAAATTGTAACAAGAAACCAGAATTTAAACCAACCAGAACAGAATGTTCATATCTCTTGATTTATAACCTCAAATCACGAGCCACTTGCGGCTTTCAAAACTAGACTCATAGGGCTTCGATTTGGTATATCGACGCCGTAGTTCATTTTCTAGACGACATAGCAAACAAATGAAATCGCTGAAATTTCAACTTGAAAATGCTGGAATTGAGTTCAAAATATTTTTTGGGGACAAGTTTGATGGAATTTTGAACCAAAGCGAAGTTTTAATGTTTGCTAAAGAAAGTTTCGTTTTCCTATTATTTCAAAGCTATACCAATTCCCAAACAAGATTTCCAACTTAATTTGTATCAAATCATGAACCTTAGGGTTTCTCATGCAAACTTTTAAAAAAACCCTCGATCAAGAAATTTCTGTCCAAACAAACTTGATTTTTTTCCAAAACTTGACTCGTTTAAAATCTCGTAAAGGAATTGTACCCACACAAGACCCAAACGAGCAAATTTCAAGGTCGTAATCTTCTGAAAAGAACCTCACGAAAAATATCTTTCGACAACAAACGACCTCAAAACCCTACCGCAATTTTTCCATCATAATACCTTCCATTATTGAAATCTTTAAAAGATAGTTTATTTTCTTCAAACCTATTTCAAATCCTCGAAATTTCCAAGTTTTCATACTTACGTGTCTTGACCTAAAATATATATTTTCAGAACTTCGCTACTAAGGTTCATATCACGTAATGCTATAATAATTACTCGTTAGTTATATAAAAACTACTTTCTTATTTATAACAGAAGTGAATTGGTCAAAATTGATTTTAATAATTAAAAGTTAAATTATATTTACCTCGTGGGATCGGTGACCAAGTCGAGGACGTTGACATCGAAACCTTCGACACAACCTTGCCCTAGTTAAGGTGAGGGTTCCAAATTGTTGTTAAATGCTTTATTAAAATGTGCCACATGTTGGAATTGTATTTGTTGTTAAATGTTACTCGTTGATTGAAGCACGTAATTACTAAGTGTTATTTGTCAATTAACGTGTTAATGTTGAATAGTATATGATGCCTTGGTGGAATTATTCAAAACCATTGATCAAAGGAGGAGATGTGTGTGTACTTATCGTGATCGACCCTCTCATTTTACAAATGATTTAGAAATACCATAATTGTGTATGTGCCTTAAATGTGCATGAGTGATAAGCCTTTGCGAATGTGCCGCAATTGTTGGGATCCCAAACTCCAGTGAGTCGACCTATTCCGAGCGGCAATTGGGTTTGGTCGGCAGTGCGTCGACGGACCCTGGGGAATGAAATGAAAGGTTACCTCGAGTGTACACCACCCAATGAATGTTGGATGTCGGGCCCGAAGTCGGTGTAAGGGGTTGGAGATTGGGAAGCAGTCGAAGAAGTGCTATTGACAACATGGAAGCAATGTATCCTTCCACAATGAATGTTATTGATGCTTTCCAATGTGATACTGAAATTCAATGTTTCATGAAATTCTTGAAGGAAAAATGCTGTTGTGAAAATTTTCCTTATATGATCTATTAAATGAAAGCATGTTTTACTTAATGTGATAATTGTTATGTGTTGGGACTCTCATTGGGCTTGTGAAGCTCACCCCATATATTTTTCCCTCCCAGGATTCCAGGTTTGACTCGAGCAGAGGATTCGAGAGGTGGTTGGATTTTGTTGATTGTAACCTTACCCTTATTAAGACTAATGATGTTGAAATCCTTTTGGTTAATATTACCTAGGAATTGTGTATCCTAGATGGTTGATGTTGAATTTTAGTTTGAACCGTATAACTGCTTTTAAAAACATATTTGAGTTGTCCAAATTGATTGATTGAGTCCTGGCTGAGCTAGGCCGGTGGCCGCGGTTCTCAGGGTTCGCCTTGGGAGTCGTGGGGCCGCTACACCAAGAGCTAAATGTTGATTTAGTTCTTCAATCTCTGTCAGATTCTTTCTCTCAATTCGTTATGAATTACCAAATGAACAATCTGCAGCACACACTATCTCAATTGTTGAATGTGCTAAGGACTGCTGAGAAAGAAATTAAAAAGGTGAAGGGTCTTGTTGGAGTGCTTGTTGTTATTTCATCTAATAAAACGAAGAGGCAAGGAAAAGGGTCTAAGAAACCCAAGAACAAGCCTGCCAAGAAACCCAAGGAGGCCAAGGCAGGCCAGTCCAATGCAACCTGTTTCCATTGTGGACAAACTAGACATTGGAAGAAGAACTGCAAAGCTTATCTGGAGAACTTGAAGCAAAAGAAGCTTGCCGAAACTTCACCAGCAGGTACATATATGATTGAGATTAATGTTTCTACTTCTAAATCAGACTCTTGGGTATTAGATACCGGATGTGATTCTCACATTTGCACATCTATGCAGGGTCTAAGTGACAGTAGAAAGTTGGGAAAAGGAGAAGTAACCCTATGTGTGGGCAATGGAGCAAAAGTTGCTGCTTTAGCTGTATGGGCTTTTTACATCAATTTACCCAGTGAGTTGATTCTAGAATTGTCAAATTGTTATTATGTTCCAGCACTTACTACAAACATCATTTCAATTTCCTGTTTGGATTTAAATGGGTTTAAGATAATCTAGGAGAATAAATATTGTTCTTTCTCTAAGAATGGTGTGTTTTATGGTTCTGAAAATTAGAATAACGGTTTATATATTCTAGATCTTGACAACCAAATTCTCAATGTACAGGAAAAGAGAATGAAATTAGATAAACTAAACAAAATCTACCTCTGGCACTGTAGATTCGGTTATATAAATGAGAAACGCATTTTCAAATTACACAAAGGCGGGTACTTGAACTTATTTGATTATGAATCATATGATGTATGTGAAACTTGTTTACTCAAAAAAATGACCAAAATGCCCTTTACTGGTAAAGGGGAACGGGCTAGTGATTTACTTGGACTGGTACATATCGATGTATGTGGCCCAATAACAATCACAGCTAGAGGTGGATTTTCGTACTTCATTACCTTTACGGATGACCATTCTAGATATGGTTATGTGTATTTAATGAAATACAAGTCTGAATCTTTTGAAAAGTTCAAAGAATTCAGGAATGAAATAGAGAAACAAATCGGTAAAAATATTAAGACACTATGATTTGATCGTGGTGGAAAATACTTAAGCGATGAGTTTCGATTTTATCTAAAGGATAATGGAATAGTTCCACAATGGACTCCTCCAGGGACACCGCAGTTAAATGGTGTATCTGAAAGGAGAAACTGAACCCTATTAGATATGGTCCGGTCTATGATGATTCACTCGAGTGCCCCAAAATCGTTATGGGGATATGTTTTGGATACAGCTTCCTACACTCTTAATAGAGCACCCACTAAGATTGTTGATTCTACCCCATATGAGATATGGAAAGGAAAGAAACCAAATCTGTCTTACATAAAAGTTTGGGGTTCCCAACCTATGTGAAGAGAGCAGAGTCAAATAAGCTTGAGACTAGATCTGACAAGTGTTTGTTTGTAGGGTATCCAAGAGAATCTATAGGATACTATTTCTACAACCTAACTGAGCATAAAGTGTTTGTTTCAAAGCATGCCATCTTTCTAGTTCTAGAAAGGGGCAGTGGGAGTAGAATAAAACTTGAAGAAGTTCAAGATGCTCAAACTAACATGGAACTTGAAGAAGTTCAAAATTATCAAACAAACATTGAACAACCTATTGAAGAAAGGATTCTGCCACATAATGATGAGGCACAAATAGAAACTGTGGATGTTCAGGAGTCTCGTAGGTCAGTAAGAGTACACTCAACTCCCAAGAGATATGAGTTTCTTGTGAGCCAAGACAATGATGTACTAGTTATTCAAGATGACGAACCTACTACCTACCAAGAGGTTTTGAATAGTCCAGACTCCTTCAAATGGTGAGAAGCCATGAATTCCAAAATGGGCTCTATGTATGATAACAAGGTATGGACCTTGGTTGATCCACCTAAAGGGGTAAAACCCGTAGGGTGTAAATGGGTCTTCAAGAAGAAGACCAACATGGATGGTAATGTGATTACCTATAAAGTTAGACTGGTAGCCAAAGGCTACAAGCAGAAAGAAGGAATCGATTACGATGAAACTTTCTCACCAGTAGCTATGCTTAAGTCCATTCGGATATTGTTTGTAATAGCAGCATATTATGACTATGAGATTTGGCAATGGATGTAAAGACTGCATTCCTTAATGGGAACTTGCAAGAGGATGTGTATATGACACAATCTGAAGGCTTTACGTCGCCAAATTCCAGTCAGATATGCAAGTTGCAAAGGTCCATCTATGGACTTAAGCAAGCATCCAGGAGTTGGAATATCCAGTTTGATGAGACAATCAAAGAGTTTGGATTTCTCAAAAATCCGGATGAACATTGTGTGTATAAGAAAGTTAGTGGGAGTTCAATCATTTTCCTTATATTATATGTAGATGACATATTAATAATGGGAAATGATATCCCAATGTTACAATCAGTGAAGGATTGGTTGTCCAAGAACTTTTCCATGAAAGATTTAGGAGAGGGAGCCTATATACTAGGTATTAAGATCTATAGAGATAGGTCTAAAAGGCTGCTTGGTCTTTCACAGTCTACATACATAGATAAAGTATTAAAGAGATTTAGCATGGATCAGTTTAAGAATGACTTCTTACCTATGACTTATGGTATAAGCCTTTCTAAGAGCATGTGTTTGAAAACACAAGTTGAGATTGGTAAGATGCATAATTTTCTATATGTTTCGGCAATTGGATCAATAATGTATGCTATTTTATGTATAAGATCAGATGTCTTCCATGCTCTGAGTGTCACGAGCAGATTCCAGACTAATCCAGGTGAAGGTCACTGGATAACCGTTAAGAACATTCTTAAGTACTTGAGAAGGACTAAAGATTTGTTCTTAGTATATGGAAATGATGAGTTGGAACTTGCAAGCTTTCAGTCAGATAAGGATGACTGTAAGTTACAGTCGGGTTTCATTTTTACTCTCAATGGAGGTGCTGTCTGTTGGAAGAATTCCAAACAGGACACCACAGCGGATTCTACAACAGAGGCTGAGTACATTGCAACCGCGGAAGCAGCTAAGGAAACCGTTTGGATCAAGAAGTTCGTGTCTGAATTTGGTATGGTTCCAACCATTGTTAATCTAGTAACTCTGTACTGTGATAACAATAGGGCTATTGTCCAAGCAAGAGAACCTAGGTCTCATAAGTGATCCAAACATGTACTTAGAAGATTTCACTTAATTAGAGAAATCATTGCCAGGAATGATATAAAGATAGAGCAAGTCCCCATAAAGGATAACATAGCTGATCCTCTTACTAAGGTACTATTCCAAAAGAAACATGATAGACATATACTTTCATTTGGACTGAAGGTCATGAATGACTTGCTTAGTACAAGTGGGAGGTTGTTGGAATATATGCCCTAAAACAATTATTTTGTTTAAATACATTCCTTATTAAATTTTGTATTTTATGAACTTCCATTTTTATCTATTAAATATTAAATTCAACTGATAAAGTTCTTAGAATATTGACTAGTGTGATGATAGTCACAAGAGTTGGTGACTATGAGATATCAAACACATTTATAGTAATATTCTTAAAATTTTCTAGTCGTGGTATTAATTAGAAAGGACATCATTAATACGGAAAGATTAGTACACAGTTAACCTCTACTTAGTGTAAGTAGTGGTTGTTCTCATCAACCATGGTATAGGGATACCTAGGCTAATGTATAGATGAATTGTAAGGTACAAATTCATTGGAGTGATCCATACAGAGATCCCATTAGAATATCTATCTAGTGCCAAGGGTTGAATCTCTTATAAAAAATTGTGTAAATGATCCTAGACTTGAGATCACCATAGTATCTTGAGTGTGAATCACTACCTTTTGACTCTATTGCTTGTTACTCACCAAGAGTGACTTAAGGAATAGAAATTGGGTGTAGGTGAAGCATGGAAAGATAGTGAGTGATCAAGAAAGGATTCACCACTCCGATAGTGGGAGTTGATATCCAGAAAGGCCTCTATTGGGAAATCTTAATAGTCGACTATATTAGGTTAATTGAAAAATGTCTTCAAGTTAACCTAATTTGGGGTTAATTCCGGGAACTAACAAATTAATTAGTCATTAGGGAATTGGCAGTTGTTCCTTATTTCCTGATTAATAGGATATCGAAGGTGAAAGGATAATAATTACATGGTAATTTTCCATGAAAAGGTTAGGTCAAAATTCCCTTGACTAATTTCGAATACCTGGGTGGTTGTGATGTGTTGTTAGACACCGCTTACAATTTATAATTATGAATGAATTAATTATTGTAATTAATGATAAAATAAAGTTGTTTATTTTATCTAATTCTTCTTGATAATTATAATTCATAATTATTACCAGTGTATTTGGAACCTATTGGATCACACGCTTAGAGATTGAATTCTGGATTAAAATTGTGTGTCCAAATAGAGACTTGGAAATAAAATCTTTTGGGGTTTAATTACAAGGAATAATAAATTTCGGGGCTATTTGAGCAAATAGGATAAAATAGTTATCGTATATTTGTCAGATAGAAAAGGGATATCAGATATGACGTTGTTTTGATTTTGAATCAAAGCAGTCTGACCCTATCTTTTCTCTCTCTCCATCCTATCTATATAACAGACTATACGATACGTCTGTTAGACTGATAGAACAGAATAGGGAGGCTAGATTTTCTGAAATCTTACGTAGAGAGAAAAATCCTGAGAGTTAGAGTGAGAAAAAAAGGCTAGCACCTTTTGCACTCACACACGCAGATTGTAGAGATGATCAAGGATCATTCTCGTGTGGATTACAGTAGAGGCAAGACGTTTGGACTGCTCAAGGGAGTTTTCATCTTCTCCAACGAGTCAGAGAAACGTCACACGGATTAAGGTAATCCATGTTCACTTCCTTCTTCAAGTCATACATATATGCCTAGGGTGATTCCTGATAGGTTATTTTGGGTTAAAATTTTTGTTTTTTACTGCGTTTACTACCCCAAATCCTAACAGTTCAAGCAGGTCTTCCGTTTGCTTTTGATAGATCAGAATGTAATTGTGGGTGGTTTAGGGTGGGAAATTGAAGGGAGCATTTCACAAGGGTTCTTGATGATAGATTGGAGATTGGAGCAGGAGTGAGGTTGACAGTTTGGCAAGAGGAGGAAAACTTGAAGTGGGAATTGGGTGAAGGAAAGCAATAGTGGTGTTGGAATCTGATTGCAATATAGAAAGCCGAGATTGAAGTTAAGGGAGATAGTTTTCATTTTTTTTTCATTTTCTGAGGATTTGAATTTTTTTTTAACCTTTTTGCCATTGACATTTCTTTATCTTATCTTTAGCAGGGTGAGGATTTAGTTACTCACATTTTTTCTTTAGTTGTTAGTTTGGTCAGATGTGTTTTCTAGTTGGTTCTTGTTTGTTCATTTTCTTTTCCCCATTTTCCTCAATTTATAATCCTGTTTTAAACTACGGCAAACTCTTCTATTTTTTTATTTAGTTCCCTTTATTTTTAAATTCTTATTAAGGACAACGTAATCATTAAAAAATAAAAAATTATTTTTCCTTTTTGTTTTTATTAATTAAATTCTTGTTGCATGCAAAGGGTATTTTTTGTAATTTCATAACCTCCATTTGTTGTTCTTAGATGGTGCTGGTGTTGAGGGGGGTGAGCGTAATATGGCTAAATCTAAGGGTTGAATTTGTGATTTGGCTAAACCTTAAGGGAGGTAAAAGTAATTAGCACACATAAAACATGATAAATAATATTCTACAAGAAAAATTAAAGAGAATAAGCTGGTTCTATGTTTTGGAAAGAGGAGGGGGGAGGGAGAGAGAGAGAGAGAGAGTGTGTGTGTGTGTGTGTGTGTGTTGTGTGTGTTTAGAATTCTCTTGCTAAGCCCTATCGAATTAACCAATTACCTCTGGATTTCATATTTTATCTAGTCGGTGCCATCCTTAGAAGAAGCCATTTTTATCTCACTTTTACATGTTGAGAGCAAGCACTTTATTGATTGCACTGCCAAGTTGACATTCTGATTTTGAGCTCATCAGTTTATTGTTCCAATCACGATACCTCAACTCCAGAAGAATTTTTTTTAACTAGTAAATTTGTCCAGTAAATTATTTTTAACCATCAAGACATAGGAAGAAGCCTTTCACATGTTTCATTTTCCTATACTTTCTCATGATCTTGATATAAATATACCGAGTACACGAGTAGAAGAGTGACTGTTGGGCCGAAATAATCGGACAGCTGATGAGTCGAAAGAAGCAGCCGCAGGTCGAGATAGGAAGTTGGCTGGCCATCAGCTGTTGGGTCCAAATAATCGGCCATCTGATAAGCCGAAAGAAGCAGCCACAGGTCGAGATAGGAAGTCGGCTGGCCATCAGCTCTTGGGTCCAAATAATCGGCCAGCTGATAAGTCGAGAGAAGCAGCCACAGGTCGAGATAGTGAATCAACCGGTCATGGGGTACGCAAGGAGCATCGGTGATTTCGACAGGGTCACCGAGTGCATCGGTGACTGAAGGAACTAGGGTTGCTCAATGGCAGTCGACCATCCCACTACCCTGGGCAAGCGGGGCTTTAGCAGACAGGGCGGAGTGTGATTAGGGATAAGGCGGTTGGCGTGACCCTATATTCTAGGAAGTGGTAGACAGCACTATCCCCACTATGCACGAAATCAGCAGCAAATGGGGAAGTGGTTGAGGAGCAAGACCCGCATCGATTTCGAAAAAAAATGGTTACAAAGCGGTATTTATAAATACCGATGAGTGTTTCAGCAAATAGGACAACAAGAACAACATCCAAAAACAACAACAAAAACCAGAATCAAGTAGCAAGTAGGAATAGTTTCTAGATAGGTTTCTTTATTTCGGTTTCTTTACTACTTAATCAGCTCATGTTCTTTCTTGTTTCTTTCAAATTCAATCAAAATCTAATTCAATTTTTTTCATAAGGTTCTTTAATTCATTAGTATCAGCACGTAGAATCTTCCTTTTCAGTATTTCACCCTTCGAACTTCGTCGGTACGGATTTTAAGTTCTTGAGGTCACTCAAGGCGGACGAACAGCAATCTTTTAGAGATCAGGGCAATCGGCGCACTAAAGGTTGGGCACCGACCAGTTGACAGGTCAGGGTTTTCCTAATTTTTTACTTACAAATTAGGTGGCACGCGCATAGGGCCAATCCTCAATCGGCAGGTGTTTGTGGGTTGCAAAAATCGGTACGAACAGTTTGGTATGCCCAGTGGGACCTGTAGTGAAGGGAGGAAAACGACATGGCAAGAAAAAGATCTGGCAGGGTACAACCCCTGGCCCAGGAGGAAATTCGCACCGCAAACCGAGGTAGCGAAGGCCCGATCGGCATGTCGGGCACCGCTATGGAAGCCAAGTGGTTAGTGTGACAGAACAAATTGTTTGAGGACCTGGGATCACTCCTGGACCAGCGAGAGAGGAGATATAGGGAAGAGACGGCCCTTTGGAAGGAAGAATGGGCCAGAAATATGGACGTTCTTCGGGATACCAGGGAGAAGATGGCCACTGAGGTTAAAGAGACAAGCCGCAGTACAAAGGCGTCTTGGAGGAAGGAATCGAAGCTTCAGCTTGGAGACCGAGTCAGCAGAAGACAATCTCGGTTCTAGGTTTGATATTCGAACTGATCTCTTCGCAGCCGATATGAGGTGGTTGGCGCTGTCGAGTTCAGGCGGGGAGCGTGGAGTTCTTGGTGGCGGTAGCCTTCTACCTTAATCAAAAGCCGTCGGGACAAAGTGTCGGGAGGCACCCTGCACACCGACACCCTCGATAAAAAGCGGTGACGAAGAGGCATCACGTGCAATTGATAGATCGCCTCTACCACCCGGCGTGATCAGGATCCCTGAAAGAGCACAGGTCACGAAATCGTCGACCGGGGGGCAGGTCATAGAGAACATGTCTATGTTTCCACCAATGGGGATTACCGGAGATCTGGCGTCGGTACAACACTCGTAGTACGTGTCGGACAAACAGCGACCAACGCAGCCTCAGTACGTACCCCCAGCAATGAGGGGTGCCGACCATGGTATGTCCAGCAACAAATGGCCCGGGGGGAACGCAGACGAGCACCCGACGAATGGCTACCGGTGGAGTGTCGAGGACCCGCAGATGGTGTTGGACCGGAGTTGGTCGAACCGAAGGATCCCTATTCGCACTGATCCTGACTTTGTAAGGTCGGTAGCTACAAGGAAAAACTTTTACGGAGTCGACCTAATGGATCGATTAGAGTTCCGCGAAATGATCGACCAGATTGTTTCAAATGCACAATTAGCGAAGGCCACCGATCATACATTTGAGGGCGGCAGCTGTTGGGCCCAAATAATCGGTCAGCTGATGAGTCGAAAGAAGCGGCCACAGGTCGACATAGGAAGTCGGTTGGCTATCACCTATTAGGTCCAAATAATCGGTCATCTGATAAGCCAATAGAAGCAGCCACAGGTCGAGATAGGAAGTCGGCTGACCATCAGTTGTTGAGTCCAAATAATCAGCCAGTTGATAAGCCGAGAGAAGCAGCCACAGGTCGAGATAGTGAATCAGCCGGTCATGGGATACGCAAGGAGCCAATTTGGACAGGGTCACCGAGTGCATCGGCGACTGAAGGAACTAGAGTCTATCAACAGCGGTTGACCATCCCACTACCCTAGACAAGCAGGAGTTCAGCAGACATGGCGGAGTATGGTTAGGGATAAGGCGGTTGGTGTGACCCTATATTTTAGGAAGTGGTAGACAGCACAATCCCCACTATGCAAGAAATCAGTAGCAAATGGGGAAGTGGGTGAGGAGCAAGACCCGCACCGATTTCAGGAGAAAACGGTTACAAAGCGGTATCTATAAATATCGAAGAGTGTTTCAGCAAACAAGACAACAAGAACAACATCCAAAAACAACAACAAAAACCAGAATCAAGTAGCAAGTAGGAATAGTTTCTAGATATGTTTCTTTATTTTGGTCTCTTTACTACTTAATCAACTCATGTTCTTTCTTGTTTCTTTCAACTTCAATCGAAATCTAATTCAGTTTTTTTCATAAGATTCTTTAGTTCATTAGCATCAGCAGTTAGAATCTTCCTTTTTAGTATTTCACCCTTCGAACTTCGTCGATATGGATTTTAAGTCCTTGAGGTCACTAAAGACGGACGAATAGCAATCGTTTAGAGGTCAGGGCAATCGGCGCACTAAAGGTTGGGCACCCCCCAATTGGCAGGTCAGGGTTTTCCTAATTTTCCACGTACAAATTAGGTGGCACGCGCATAGGACCGATCCTCAATTCAGCAGGTGTTCGTGGGTTGCAAAAATCGACACGAACAGTGACAATGTCAAAAGAGGAGATACGCAACTTGAATACTCATTCTATCCTTATAGTTGCCGATCGAAGGAACTTTGTAGTCGTGTATGGATTTTGATCTACTTCCATGGGTCCTTTTGACAATAAAGGTGTACAAGAATAATTCCATTACATGCTTTGTAAATTCGTACAAAAGTCATGATGGATATTTTCTATTTGAAAGGATATATAGGAGCAATTGTAAATTGGTTCAAAAGTCATGCTGCATGTGTTATTTATTTGAATGGGTTTATAGAAGCAATTTAAGGGTGAGAAAGGATGAGTTGGTGGGAGGTCGTCCATTGTCAAGAAGGAAAAATGGAATAAAAAGGAGTTCAAAAGGAAAAAATGAAAAAAGAAATGAAAAAGAAACAATAAGAGAAAATTTTTTTTAAAAAGGAGGTAAAAATAAAATTTTCTGAATTAGGGGGTTAAATGAAAAAGAAACAATAAGAGAAAAAAATTTAAAAACAAGGAGGAGAAAAGAAGTTTTTCTAAATTTAGGGGGTTAAGCAACTCTTAGAAGAAGCATGGAGATAAAGTGCCAACTATCAATAAAGTTCCTTTTTTTTTTCCCGATAATTGGGTGATAATGAATTCAAGATCTCCTATTTAAAATCTCTGTCACTTTATCAGTCAACCCAACATTTCCTTCGATGAAGTTCAACTTTTAAGTCTAAATGTATTAAAAAATGTCTTTAAATCCAGATTTGAGAGTGAATCAAAAGAGCTTTTGGTTCATGATCGATTCAACTCCAACTCCAAGATTTAATAATTTTTATTTATTTTAGTATTAAAATTTTTTAATAAAATTCAAATATTTGTTTCAAAAAATAAAAAATTTGTCAAATTTGGTTGAATTCCCATTTTCCGGTTCAACCGATTTTTGATCGAATTTAATTTATGCAAGTGAAACTTTCGGGTTAAGCATTGAATAGGTCCAGAGACATGTCAGTCTATTCAGTCCGGTTTTGAAAACATTTTTAAAGAACACTGAGTTGGTCAATGGTCATACTTATAGCCGAGTCTTTCCAATAAAACTGATTCTTTAATGAAGCAACTGTTGCATTTTTTATTATCCAGTGTACTCCAGCTAATTTTGTTCCTTTTATCTCTCTTAGTCACATGTCATCACCTAACATATTGTTGACTTTCCCATGTTTGCTTTCTCCTTTTCTGTTCTTTACACAGACCAATAATCAAACAATCGATTCTCCGGATTACCAGAATTTTCAAACCATGCTTTTCTATGACCGCCCTGGTTTAGTAAACAGAGACAAAATAACAAAAGTTTGACAAAAGAATATTGAAACAGATCATATAAGCAATCTTAAAAACATTAGTCAAAATTAGACCAACCCTTTCAGACCTCTATTCTCTTCTAACATGTACATCAGTGTCCCATCCCAAACCTACCCTACTTTAACTCTCTTTTACAAAAACACCCCTCAACTACACAGAAGTTACAAAAAAGTTACCCCTAGCTTTCCCTTTCTCCTTTTGCTTTATAGTTCTTTAATCTCTTTTTTATTCTTTATATCCAGTTGACTCGAATACCACTAAAGTACCCCCACTTCCAGCACTAGTAGTAATGTTCTCCTGCATCGCGCCTTGCGTATGACGATGCTCCCCTTCATAAGTCACAATCAGCATCGTCGGATCATCAGTGGCCCTCTCCACATGCTTTCTTGCTGGGCATCCTCTCACAGTACTACACTTGTAATAGCCCCTGAGAAACGAAACAAAAGCTTCATCAGATCTGGCCCAAAAGAAATTTTTTTTTAGAAATTCATTAATACTAAAAAATGCGACGGCCCAGAATGATCGTGCATGATGATTACCTTGGGTAGGGAGAGCCCTTGATCGGCTTTTGACCGTACTTTCTCCACGAGAACTCGTCAGGTGGAATATCGGCTATTTTTGAACTAATCGCCGGGACTCTGATAATTGTCTTAACTCTGGATTTCCTGTAACGAAAATTAAAAAAAAAAAAATCATTAATCGTGCGCCTCTAACTAGTATCATGTGCTAACGTTCACCATATGGATACAAAAAAATTTCATTATCATGCGCTGTAATTACAAATGCTATTGTACGCCGACCAAATTAGTGGTTTGCGGTCAATCACCACGAGTTACGTCTGAAATACGGCAACAACTATGACTGGTTATTGGTTAAACATATCAAGGAACGTCCCCATCACGCGCTTTTATTAAGTCAACATATCAATAATTCTCTAATTTTTTAACATTTTCCTCTTCCCCTTGCTAGGAAAATACACCAAAAATGGAACAGGTCAACAATATATTCTTTTGCATGGATTTTCTTCTTTCCATACATGTAGTTACCAAGATACCTATTTTTCCTTCTGAACTTTTTTTTTCAATTTACTTTAACCTGTAAGATGTCGTTTTCCGCTCCTTTTGACCGATAAAAAAAGGTGCAAAATTTTTAGATTGAAGTTAAAAGAAAAAGAAAATAATAGATAAAAAAATCAAATTATTGCTACCATGCGCCGGCTACAAGGAAGTTGCTAACGTGCGCCGTCTAAAGCAGACGGATTTGTCGAAGAAATAGAGTAAGGCATCAGAAGCGTACCTTTTCTTGCAATGACATCTGCCGCTGCCGGAGCCGGAGGTCTGGCCGGAGGCGCTGTCGGAGTGGTGAGCATGTTCAAGGCACCTTTTGCCGGCTATAGGCGGCTTTCCTGCAGAAAGCGCTGGAGCAGGAGCTAAGAACATGGACGAGGAGCCTTGTTTCCCGTTCGACACGCTTCCCTCCCCGGTGATGGACGACATGAACGAGGAGGAGTTCACCGACGTCGACATAGGCGGCGATATGCTAAAACAGTCCTTGGCAATCACCTCACAACTCTTCACTTTCGGGTCGACATGATTTGGAATCGGCGCCACCAAGTTTGGCTTGGTAAAATCAAGAGTCAACATCTGCGGCTGAGAAGTCAACCCGAGAGATGGAACCCTCGCCGGCGCCGGTGCCGGAGCTAGAACTGGAGGCGGAGCTAGATTTAAGTCCTGGCACGGCTGAAACTGAGAAGAGGTAGAAGTAGAAGGTACCGGAGAGGATTGAAAACTCAAATTCTGCGGTTTACTAACCGGTCCACGCCTGAACCGGGCGTGGCCGGTCCGGTTCAGACCGGACATCGCTCTATTAAACTTGGAGACGGTAGAGTCGGCCAGCTCTCTGCAGTCCATTTGTTGCTGATGTGAAACGAGTCGGATCAAATGCTCCATGGACTTTAACCCTGCCGAGGCTGCTTCTTGCAGAGCCACTTGTTCCTTAATTTTTGAAATTCCTATAAAATCTAAAGCCATTTCTCAACTGTTTCTTTACACCCAAAGAGAAAAGATTAATTTGAATGCATAGCAGAAATGAAGTGGAAGAAAAGAACAGGAGGATGGGGAATTTATGGGAGAATGGGGTGACCGGATGACCAGGTATCAGTCAGAGTAACAGTAGTTTGAATATTTTTGGGTAGTGTAGAAAGAGACAAGATATTGGCCTTTATTTTTCTTCTTCCTTTTTTTTTCCCTGGTGGTATTTGTCTTATTAAGTGGGGACCAAGTTAACATGACTTGTTGGATTTCAATATCTCATGAGGGGAGAAAATTGAATCGGACTGATTGGATTGGGATTCGGGAGTTTTTGGGGGCAAAATTGGTGTTTGGATTGTAATTTTTTACTAAAAAATTTTAGATTTTTTATTAATACATTTTTTGAACATTACGTAAATCACAAGGGGTTTTTAGGTATTTAACCCTTTTTTTTTTTACATATATAAAACCAGTACAATATATTTTTTTATAAAAATCTAAATAATAGCAATCCAAATAGGAAGTGTAATACTATTTTATGATATAATGTACATAATATAAAAGATGATCGAAAATTGTGTAGAATGAATATTTACACAAAATATAAGAATTTTTTTCCTAAAAAATCATAATCCAAACAGGGCACTAGGAAAAGGACAAGTTGTGGATTGGGTTGAGCGGAATTGGATCATTAGAGGATGGTTTTTGTATATATTATTGTGATTTTGGTGATCTGCGCAACAGGCATTAATAGTTGTTTGTTGGTTGGATGGAGATTTTGGCTGTGAATATGGAAATCAGAAACCTGATTTTGGCGTGGTATGGTCAGCATGTGTTGTTTGGTCGCGGTATAACTGGTTTTAGTTTTTATTGCTACTCTGTTTGAGGCGTGAATCAGAGATGGGATTTGGTTTTAGTTTAGCGCCACTCAGTTTGAGGCATGAACCAGAGATGGAATGCGAACTTGTTTGGATTGAAATTTTTCACCAAAAGATTTTTAAAATTTTATGATTATGTTTTTCAAACATGTTTTTATGTCACATTCGTCAAATCAATATAATATATTTTTCTATAAAAAATTTAAAAAATGACAATCCAAACAAAATTACGTTGGTGATCACTTGTATTGCATCAAACATACGTAAGTATACACACTCATACTCATTGTCCTTTGTATGTAAATACTTTATTTATTAAATTTTGAAATAATTTTAGAAACCTTTCTCAAGGTTTCTATTAATATTAATTAGCAGCTCTAAGTTTCAGAAATGCCATTTACCTCATCTATTAGTGAGAGGGACAACTAATTACCATCACAACATTCTAATCACCAAAATTACCCTTACTACTTTAACAATTCTTTAGACAAAACAATATGCACGGGAAAATTTATAACATGGCTATTATAACCATTTTCTTTCTGTCCACTTGAACCATCCCATTTATTAAGTCCTTCTACGGCAATAGTGTATTAAATTATCTTTATTATTCTAATATCTACTTGGGCAAAAATCTAGAAGGAAAAACCAAAATGAAGAAAAACAATGGCAAATCCAACAATTGTTTTGCACTTAAACCCACCACTCTAAAAATTTTTAGTCCTTCTATGCCAACTTTATACTAAAACACCCTCGCTATTCTAAAATTTGTTTAGGCAGGAAAAAAAAGGAAGAGAAAGAACCAAAATCCATTAAAAAAAAGAGGTATTTATTTTTCCACTTGAACACAAAATGTTAGAGCTGTAATAAGAATACATCTCTATCCTCAAATGATTATTTTATGATTAGTGATGATATTGGGTTACTATTGTTACAAAAGATATGGTTTGAGTGAAATCAATGATATGATTGATACGTCGAAGGATATCGGTGATATTATCAGAAACATTAAGAGAAATTTTATGAAATTATTCATTGATTTTAATATTTTGAAATATTAACACGTGAAACACCTCTTAATAAATACTGATAATATACTTATGTAGCTGCAGTTCTAATGTCATTTATGTTGTTTTGTGTCAGAATTTTAATCATAGCTATCAGCCTCTCATTTGCATGTGGCGATAACTGGTATATAGAATATAAAAAATATTTTATGCTACTAAAAATCATAAAATATAGGACTCGTTTGGCAAGTGAGTTTTTTGGATATTTGTCAAAAACTTTTACTGTAACTTACTGTAGAAATTATAGAAAATTTTTTCGAGTATGTAAAAACTTTTGGAAGATTTTTGTTTTTCTTCTTTTTCTTTTTTGTTTTCCTTTTCTTTTTCCTTTTCCTTTTTCTTTCTTTCTTCTTCTTCTCCCCCAACCCACTACCGACACAGGTCTTTGACCGGTGATGACATCCTGGTCATGACGGTGACCCATCACCGGTGACGGCGACTTCTTTTTCCTTTCTCTTCCCTTCCTCCCTCCCTCCCCTCCGACACCTCAGCCCCCCTCTCCTCTCCCTCTCCTCTAAGCCTCCTCCCACCGATCGCGACCAGGATATGGTCCGATTTGGAAGGAGAGGAAGAGTGATGAGGAAGGAGAGGAGGAAAAGAAAAAAAAAACAAAGAAGTGTTGGCCGGGTGATGTGTCAAGATGAGTATAGGTGAAGAAGAAGAAGAAGGAAAAAAAGGAAGGGAAAATTTTTTTTTTGGTATGTATTTTTTGTGTAAGAAAAAGAAAAGGATTCAAGGAAAAAAGTTTTTGTGTATAGTATTTTTGAGTGTGTATGTTAAAAACTTTGGAAGTTTTTTGAGGGTTCTTGTAACTAAAGTAGGAAAAAAACAAGTTTTATATAAATTGGGCAAAAAACTCTTTTGCCAAACACAACCATAGTTAGCTTTAATATTTTTTGACTTTGTCCATTAGGCAGTGTTTTTAAATCCGGACCAGTGATTGAACCGGTCAGGCTACCGGTTCCCGGTTCAACGGTTCAATGATTCACCCTTTTTTTTTTTTTCAAAAAAATTTGTAATCTCCATCACCATTGACACACTTGGGCATAAAATGATCTCAGATCCCATCTTTTGTTCACCACTAATGATATTTTCCAAATCTTTTAAGAGGAAAAAAAAGTTTAAATCCAACAATTTTGAATACATCAATCCAAGAGTACTTTGTCTTGAAGTGCCTAAAAAATTTCTTAATAACATGAAAATTCAACATCAATTTTCTAAAATTTGATAAATGTAATTTCTTTCAACCATACAAAAAAAAAACAAGCCTAAAAAATTCAAAATAGAAGAGATACATCTTCAACCGAAAATTGGAAAAAAAAAAAGAAAACAAAACCAACGTCGATAAATGAAAAGAATTCAAAGTTTCAAATTAAAAAAAACTCCACATACAAAAAATAAATAAAAGGAAGAACACTTGTATAGATTAAGATAAAGTTACGGAGATTTAAGGAAGGGTGAGAGAGAGAGAGGAGGGTGGAGGAGGTGGATAGAAGAAGAGGGAAGAGTAGAGTTTGTACAAGAAATTTATTTTAGTAACCCTAAAAACTAGTAATTAAAAGAGGAATGATGGATGTAAAATTGGAAAGGATACAGGATTGAATCCTCTGAAAGTGGAATTTAGTAACCCTAAAAACTAGTGATTAAAAAAGAAATAATGGAGGTGAAATTGGAAAGAATGCAAGATTGAAATCTTTGAAGGTGGAAATGGAGAGAGGCATAAATGGGTAAGAGTGGTAGAGTTTGTTTAGAAAATGGAAAGAGAGGATGTGTTTAATTAACCATCTTATTGAATGAAACTTTTATTTGTACACAATGCAAATTATCATAATTAAATAGAGTACAATTATGCAAAATCAATCACTATTTGTTGCACTCAAATTAAATTTGGGATAATATCAGAAACCTCCCCTGAGGTTTCTCTTAATATCACCTGGTACCCCTAAACTTTTGAAAATATCACTTACCTCCCTTACTTTTGTTATTTGTGTAACAAAATTTATAAAAACCCCAAATTACCCTTTTTGCTCATTTCACTAAATAAAAATACTCCTAACCACTTTGTTTGTTAAAAAAAAAAATCACCACCTAAAAAATAATTTCTTCTCATACCACTTTATCACAAATCTATAATTCATAAAAATAAAAATTTTAAAAATAAAAAAAAGATATTTGTAAAGAAATATACTAGTACCAATTTAATTTATATATTTAAAACTGATTCATTATGAGCCTTTTTTTTTTTTTTGCCTAACATCTTCACAACTTGTGACCCAAGTGTTTAAATTGTACTAATTCATTATAAAAGTAAACTCAAAACAAAGGAAAAAATCTTACATTCATTTTCCATATTATCACAATTAAAAAAATAAAATTTAATTTATTACAATTTATAAGTAAAAAATTGTACAGCCATACAAAAAAAAAAAAAGAAAGGACTTTTGATTCTTTTTCTTTCATTTTTTGACATCCATTTATTTGATATGTAAATCATGTACCAAGTGAAGGTTAATATAGTCAATTTACAGTTACCAAGGGAGATGAGTGATATTTTTAAAACCATAGGGGTGCCAGGTCATATTATGAGAAACCTTAGGGCAGGTTTCTGATATTATCCCATTAATTTAATTAATTTTTAATATTTTAAACTTAATATTTTGGGTGACTTAAATATCCTATATTGGTTATTAATACACAGGTCTAGGATGTACTTTTTATGGATTGAACTATTTTACACACAATACTATCAGATATTGACCTATAATAGATAAGTAGGAGGTCCAAGATTCAAAACTTCCCACTTAAATTTCAAAAAAGAAAAAAGACAACAAAAATAGCTCTTCCTGTATCAACTTTCGAGCACAATTTACCCTTGGATAGTAGAACCATAATTTGAAATATGTAAACGGGTATGAATGGTGAAAGGGTAGAACAATAGCATAATTTGTCATGCAATCATTCTTGAAATATAATGAACATCTTTAGTAGAACGGAGAGAGAGTTTTTCGAAAGAAGGCTCTCCCTTGGATTGGACTGCTAAGCAATATTAGTGTTGGACTTGCTGGATCCTTAGCAAATATTTGATGGGAGAAGCGTGAGGATCAAAGAAAAATTATTGAATATGACATGCTACATCATCTCAAAAGGACATTTATCAAGAACCCTATACGACGTAAGTTCTCTTACCTTAGTATGGTCACAAGAGAAGTTGGAAATTTAACTTACTCTCTCTCTATTTCTACATAAAGCTAGTATTTTTTTTCTTTACTCAATAATTTTTTGTCAATACCTTCCATAAGGAAGAAACAAGGGTTGATTCACAATTAAACTCCCAAAATAGAAAAGATTCAAACCAGAATCTAACCCTAGGGCCGCAAAGGAGAACATATAAAACCCCAAACACAATTGTGTTAAAAATATTAATAATAATATCAAAGTCTCAATACAATAACCCTTATACATCCCTATGTACAGGAGAGGAGTTCTAATCTGAAGTGGAAAAGAAAATACATGAGAAAACATAAAATGATGAAAATGACATGAATCACCACCATCAGGGTCCATACCGATTGGGAATTCAATCTGACGATGGATTTGCGACCTTGATTGTGGCCTGGCTCACTCGATCCAGCAATGCAGATTTGTGAGCTCCTCAATTGGATCTACGCATGAATTAATATAAAATGCGAACCATCAGTAATTGACACCTTAGACTAATAATAACAATAATACTACTAAGAAAACAAATAAAAATTGTGATAAAACTATGGAAAATATCCTAATTAAAAACCATAAACTAAGTATTACTGATATAAACGAGAAATATAAGAATCCAAGGGTCCTTGTTTTGTATTATTATTGCACAATAAAATTACAAAATAGAAATTCTTTACATATTTGAATTGGTTGTTTACTTTGCCATAGTCTTGCTTGATTGTTGATGTGATTCCAAATTGATGAAATTCTGTTCATAGACTTTACACATCTTCTCTCCCAATTTGTGATAATTCCTTTTCTTCCCCTAATGTTTTTGTCCTCTAGTTTGTGATAATCTTTGATAGATCTATTTATGTTTCATTAGATATGAGTTTAGATCTTGATCATGATTAATTAAATTCGATTGATGTAAATTGTATTTTTTTTTTATGTCCAATAGCATCTATTAAGTTGAGATTGGTTCATGTCACTAGTTTTAATTTTTGTTGCTTTCAGAGCACAATGGTAATACTTGGGATTTTGAGGGGTTCAATCAGTACAAAGTTGTTTTGTTTTTGTAGTTCTCGGAACATGGAACATGGAATTATGAGGGGCTTGACTCAAGTTCGAATTGTGAAATTTAGAAACTCAACAAGCTCAAAATCAAGTGTGAGTAGTCGTTAGGAGCTAAGTTTGACCTCAAATATGGTGATAGTTAAGCTTGACTTGATTAGATTATACCCCTACAGGAAAGCATGTGGACCAAAAGTAAATTCTCCCATATCTTAGGACTAAAAGGCATATTAGAGTTTTTGAAGTGGGAATTCACAGCAAATAAAAGCTATACTACATAGGGTTGCATGTCCATGATTGTAAGGATAAATATATAAAAAAAAGAAAAAGAAAAAAGGAGTTTAAAATTCAAAAGAAAGAAAAAAATAAGTAGAGAGAGGGAAAACATTAGGTGAACTATGAAGTAAGAGAACCAAGGATGTCAGGGCTAATTTCTTTGATTATTGGGCCAAGTATGGCTCTAACAATGGGCGTTTCTTATTTTATGCTGCCATGTCGGCGGGCCAAGTTGTTTTTTTTTCAAATGAAAATTGCCCCGGACACGACGAGCAGAATTTTTATTAAAACCACACCTGACACTGCCATGTCCAATGGACATAGTGATGTCTATATTATTTTTAAAATAAAATTTGACACTACAGCGTCCATAACACGAAAGTATGCTTTTAAAGTAAAAAAAAGAAAAAAGGAGCAAAACTAGCAGCAAGGCATACTCTCAATTTTTTTGGTGGCTATCCTTCTTTTTTTACTTTTTTAATTGGCTAACATTATTCCACTATTGATTATGTAAGTTTAAAGTATATAAATTATCTAATTTAAATTATACATCTAATTACTTTTAGTAGTGTATTGTTAAATAGCTAACAATATTCTATTTTAAAGCAATTATGCTAAATGAAAAAAAGAGAAATAAACTATATCTCAAGTAACTAAGGATGCTTGTGTCTCTTACCCTTATCATGAAATGTTGTCAAGTAGCAAACTCTCGCAGGCCTTCTTCTTTAGTGTTGACATTGAACTCATTGGCCTCAGGCATCCTAGACACTCCTGAAATATGAATCGAGGGTTATTGTCATCGATTGCATTATTCTGTACTGTATTGGTCTTGTTAATTGATTCTATAGGCTCATTACTATCATTATTATGTGTGGAATGATAAGTGTCAAAATCTCCTTATTAATAGTGGACCTAAGTAGATATGAACTAGTTCGACATGGGCATGATTATAGGCTAACTGAGATGGGAATAGCCTGATGAGTTTAAAGCAGGAGATCTACCACGACTAAGGAAATTATATGGAGATATAGCTTAGCATCTAAGGAAGAGGTAAAGGCAGTGGCATTGTACCAAAGTGATGGCATTAGAGTAGTCCTAGTGAAAGAGTTGAACACATTATACTCATAAGTTGGATTGGTGGTGGCATGAATGTGCAGTAGTCTATATGTGTCTAGTCTGAGGGTCAGCCTAAGTGTGTGCTCTATTGGTTCAATTCGTCGTCATCACACCTGCCATGCCTGTGACGTCTACCTCCATGAGATGATGCAATTGTCTATAGGCACATGTCCGACTATTCTTTGATAAGAGATATTGTATGATGTAGAAGCACCAGTTTCCTACTGCTGCGGGATCAACTACCATGTGATTAAATTGCTGGACGTACTGCATAGACTCAAATGCTTCATCCAAAATCACGAGTAGATCTGGTTGAAAAACTTGTGTAGGATCATCATGTTGGAGGTTGTCCATTGATTGGCCTTCAATGCGATGCATACTATTCATCTATTTCCATGAGCATACACAAGTTGTTAGCATTTCAGTGAGAATAGAATATAACTTTTATGAAATATGATGCTTTGAATGAAAAAGTTAACAGGAAAAATTATTAAATACTCAAACTAACCTAAAACTCCTTAGAGTCAGTCACGATGCAGATGTCAATGGATTGGAGGTGTAATATAA
Source organism: Gardenia jasminoides (assembly GCA_013103745.1). NCBI lineage: Eukaryota > Viridiplantae > Streptophyta > Magnoliopsida > Gentianales > Rubiaceae > Gardenia > Gardenia jasminoides. Next base: position 46,623,755 of record CM023103.1, on the reverse strand, counting down.
AAAAATGATGTGGTGATGGTACTAGATTAGATACTCACTGGGAGGCTTGAATGTATATGTAGGCTCTCCTTGAACTTCAAAATTGGTACGAGTATTCTAATAACCTACCCAACCATTATGAAATTCAGCCTAATTACTTTCTGAAAATCCCAATAAGCCAAGTAGACACATATCCCCTGATTAGTGTCAACGGCCCAAGAAATATCTTGGCTTATTCTACAATAACATATGACTTGGTTTGGCCAATGAAAATTGACAATGTGCCAAAATATCAATGAGACCTTTACCTAGAGGTGGTAATCAAGTCAGTTCGCAGGTTGGCGGGTCGGCTTGAGGGTCAGGTGTCAACCCGAGCCTAACCTGAAAAATTAATAGGTTAGCTTCCTTAACCGGAACACGACCCGCGAAATTGATAGGTCACCCGAATCCAACCTGAATAATCTATTTACTTAATTGTTTCTTTTCTGTTCTTTTTGCCTTCTCATCTTGGTAGTATGGGAACATCTCTACAATGGAGCTTCCATAATGATATAGAATATTACAGTTTAATTCTAGAACATAGCAATTTTTTTGTTTTTATTTTTATAAAAAAAATATCATGAACAAAAGTAAAACTATGATATTTTACCTAGTCAACAAAAGTAAAAATATCATGAAAATAATGTAATACATTACCTATCCAACATAACAACTCCAACTTCACACAAGTCAAACAAATTCATTTAGAACAATATTTTTTAGGGCTAAATTGATTAATGCCTTGGGAAGAAAAGAATATGCCAACCTAGTTAAATAAAATATTTAATATATTTATTAAATTATTTTTAATTGATAAATAGGTTGGCGGGTTGAATGACCGAATTCAACCTGTTTTCTTTTGAGTTTATGAGGTTCAACCCGATTCTAATCCGAACCTACAAAGGTTCAATCCAAATCCATTAATTTCATGTTAGATTCATGTCGTGTTCTCAGATCGTGTCAGAAATTGCCACCTCTATCTTTACCCTTCATATACGTGCTCCCTGTCTATAATACTCGAGTAGAGATGACAGTACATCATTAGTGTATGAGATCGAAATGAACGGTCAAAATAGCACACTAATTAGGAGTAGATGAAATTTATGACTAAAATTAGAGAACCTTTGGTCAGGTGGAAATGATAGAATACCTGATCCATCTGTGGCAGAGACAACTAATCTCGATAATATGATGCAACATGGCTATGGAGCATGAACCCCTGTATGCTCAGTCACCCATCTCCCTCTTTTAGGGCAATCATCGGACTATCATGGTACAGCTATGGCTGGACAAATAGTCGAAAACTACAAGTAGTGCCTGCACACACACCAATATGAAATAAAATTCATATTAATACAATCAAATAAATACAAGTGCTACATAAAAAAAACTCTTTGCTCATATGTTAAAAAACTTTATTTGTACAACAAATGAAATGAGTAATTTAATTAAAATCCCACAATACAACCATTAGCCCATTACATGATGCACCCTAAACCTATAATACAATAATTGCATACTACCTAACATTCTATTGGTGAAAGTAACCGAAATATGGGCAATCTGGTGTGTTATGGCCGGACTAGGGGTGTGCAAAAAATCCGAATACCGAATTACCGACTGAATTCGAATTGAATTCGGTAATTTGAAAAATCCGAATTTAAATATATCGAATTCAATACGAAATCGGTTTCAAGAATTTTCAATTGGTTTTACCAATTAATTCAATTGGTAATTGGTAAATATTTACCAATTTCATATTCGATTTTCCGAATACCTAATGTATTGAAAGATAAAATTAAATGTGAAATGCCTAATTTGGGTTAGGAAAATTCATATCAACTTTGATAAAGGCAAATGCATTTTTATTTGCTTCGATGCTCAATAATTTGGGGATTTTGTTTGATTTAAAACTTTCTAATTTTCTTTCCATTGTATTTTTGAATAATTGTTTTATGAATTCGGTTAAATCGGTAAAATACCGATTTCGAATTAATTCATGAAATCAAATCGGAAATCGGTAATTTGAATTCAAATTGATTGGTATTTTACCGTGGTTTACGAAAAATACCGATTTCACCCCTACGAATACCGAATTGAATTGATTCTCACCTAGGCTGGACTATAAACAATTACTACAATGGTGCAGTACATCCAGACATTTTTTATCCATCTCATTTTGGATTTTAGTAATTGTCAATGGCTTTGATCTCTTCCATGTGCAAGTTCTATTCTCAATGTCAATAGTTTGTGCATTACCGCTCTGATGATTGGGATGCTCAGCAGTTATGATGAAGTAAATTCCTTTTCTAGCATCGAGCACTTGAACCATGTGCACATGGCCTTTTGCTCATTTTTCAAATACTAGTTGGTTTTGCCACGCCTACGTGCTTGGTTGCCCGTTATTGTGATTGAGTTGTTGTAATTTTGTAGTATAGTGATGATGTGAATATTTATTGTGTATTGATGGATTGAAAAAAATTGGAGGGGATAGCTGCGAAACTGGTTGAGAGATGAATAGATATATTTGAGAAGATATAAATATAATTGTACAATAATGGGCTAAAATAGCTCATACTTTAGAGTGGATATATCTCGACAAGCTGGTCGTCAAATATTTGCATTTGGTATTCATTTTGGCGTAAATGTGCGATTATAATTATATATCCGGTGTAATATTATGATATCGAGCATTTTTTCCATCCATGCGTAGGGTAGTTTTCTTTAACTTTGATATTCCCACTTTTGTGATGGCGGTGGATGACAATTATATTGTTTCTATTGGGTACAATGTTTATCATGTCTTTACATGTAATTCACGCAAGATGGAAAATGTTAGTGCCGGGGTTTTGATATTTTTTTGCATGGGAGTATATTATAAAAGAATTGATGTAGTAATGTTACTAAATGTGGGATGTCGACTGGTGTTATTGTTAGGTAAAATGAGAACTTTGTAAGCAATGCTTCTCTTGGCGAAAAAATTTCTGGAAGTTTGTTTCAGATATATATGGGTTAGAAAGAAGAAGACGTGAATAAGTGATGATGGAAGGAAATAGATTAGTTTAATTACCGTATTCTTGATCGGCATGAGCATGAGTTGGGATAATGTTTCATTAGGTAAAATCTTGAGCAATGGTTTGGATTGAAAATTTGAACTTTGAATGTCATGACTCAGATGTGGAAGAATTGTAGTAGTGTGTTTTAAGTGATATCATGGTCTTGATGAATTTTTCCAGCGGAGTTGTTGGGATTTTCATCTAGTTTTATGAACCATTTTTGTATCCAACTTTAGAATTGCTATTCTTGATATGAAGAGAGAAGGTGGGGTATATATTTTGGAGGTATTATGTGATTATGAATGTTGAATAGGGATGTTAGAAGAGATGAAGATATTGTAGAATTTGTGTTATATAAAATATGGTGCTTACCATGCGGTTAGTGCGAGTGCCTTACGTAGTAGATCGAAATGATCTAAGCGGGGAAGCTGGAGTAATAGAATAACAATTAGTGTGGAATAATATATAGGATAGAAATGTAATATGTGAATGATTTATTTGTTATTGATACACGAGTGAAGTTGTATTGGAGGATATGGCTGTATAAAGGATGAAAACCATTCGTGACATGTGCTTCATTTGTCCAACTATTGATTGGTGGTGGGTATAGAGTGCATATTATACTATTTTTTGAGCCGATGAGCTATCTCGAAGAAGGTTGGAGGATGGTCATGTGTTATTGTTGATATAATGGCGACGAACGGAATTTGATTTTGGTCAAGGAATGAGTAGGTAATTTTTATAGTGGCATCGGTGTTTCTTCATAGTCTATTTTCCAATCAATGAAGATTGGTGGTTCCATGTGGTTTGGTTTTGATTGCTGTGTTTGGTTGTTGAGATTGTGATAGGAGGGTAAGTTTGGTGTAGCTAGTCATTAGGAAGAGTAGTATTGTGGTGGTGATAGAGCATTAGTGTATCATCTTATGTATAGGCGAGGAGTGATTGTGTGGATATAGTTTTTTTTTTTTAATAGTTGGAGGCTTTTCCACCCGGTGAGCTGGAAATGGAGCATTCACAAAGGGTGAACATTGTTTGAAGAAGTAAAATCTGCTGAAAGCATATCATACTCGACATGAGGCTGCGAGGATGGCTTTAGATCTTTTACGCGAGGTTTAGGCTCTTTTTTTCTCTGGAGACATTGGTGCATATCTTTTTCTCTGTCTCTCTCATTAACGCTGCTTGCGCAAGTGACGGTGCTCATCAATTGGAAGAGGCTGAGGTGAGTGTTTTAGCTAGCTGAGATTAGATTAGCACCCTCAACACCATTTTGTGAAGAAGAAGAGCTGTAGTTCTTGCGGTTTGTCACAAATACAAATGAGATTGGTGTTTTCTTTGAGATCGGATATTAGAAGAGAGCCCTCAAGAAACACTAAAGGCGTTCTTTCTTACCATTGGGATGCTAGCACCATTGATTTGAAAATGGGCGAATCTGAAATATACCAAAGAAGGTGGCAAAAGTGATGCTATGAATGGGTACAACAATGAAGAATCGGGGAGCAGGGAACAAAGGCAAACCAAATCGAGAAGGCAGCAGGAGGAGGAAAATAGAGAAAGCTATAGAAATAAATAAATGTGTAAATGTAAATATTAAAGCGACATGAATATCTTACACAAGAAATGAGCGATGACATACCTAGATGGGACAGACAGTAGCACAAGGCGATCACAAAGCACGCAAACTACAAACCGAAGGTGATTAGTGAAGTGAAGGTTATACTATAATAATAATAATGAACTAAAACATGGAAGCAGAAACGAGAAGATTAATAAATAGCATGGCAGAAAAGCTAAACTAACAACCTTGATCGACAAGAGGCGAGCTATATCATAGATAGAAAATATGGTGAGATAAAGAAGAAAATAATATAGAAAGACATAAGTTATAAGGGAAAAATGGAAGCACATGTAAAGCGTCAGAAACAATTAAAATACTAACACAAATAATGAAAGTAGCGAAGGATCATAAATTGTTTACTTTGGAAATACAAAGCGGAACTAAGAAAGCTATAAATGACAATTTAATATATGCAGATAACTAATAAATCGAACAAAAAAAACGAATGAGGATCAAGAAGTGTAGGATAAGAAAGCAGAATAAAATATAAAGCACAATAGATATGTGAATAAATTAGCTATTTATACAATGAGTTATTCATATCCATAGGTGTCAGAGAGGAACTCTAGTTATGCTAATAAATACAAATAATGGTGCATGTGTAATATATTTTTTTTTTCTTACAACCTATGTAACGAAAAGTCAACACTACATGAGCGAAGGTGAAAATAAATAAACATGAATTAAAAAAGAGGGTTAAAATATTCACAATAAAATAAGTAGAAGTAAAAATAAGGAGAAGCGATGAGGAGATAATGAAAATTACATAGAAAGTTGCACATTTCTACCTTTTAAAAAAGTATAAATGAATCACAGGTAGAGCGGAGAAGAGAAAATTACACATCGCGGAAATTTAAAGAAAAGCATAATAAAAATCTGGCGAGAGGGGCAAATATGAGCGATGTAAAAAGAAGAGGTAAAAAAGGAGGTGTCTGGAACAAAATGATATAAATAGTAGATAAGACAAAGATTGTCTAGAAGGGAGCTGGCAAATACTTTCAGGACAATAAGCCTGAGGAGACAGGTAAAATACGTGGGTATATACTCAGTGGGAAAAGCTTCTACATTATAGCAGAACCAAGTCTGAGGAAAGCGAGCGAGGAGAAAGGAAACCTGAGATAAAGGGTAAAAAACAGTGCAATGCAATAACC